>JAOEHX010046500.1:0-37161 GCA_025448015.1 Bolborhynchus lineola | reverse complement strand
ATGAGGAAGAAATTCTTTACTGTGAGGTTGGTGAGGCACTGGAATGGGTTGCCCAGGGAAGTTGTGAATGCTCCATCCCTGGCGGTGTTCAAGGCCGGCTTGGACATAGCCTTGGGTGATATGATTTAGTGTGAGGTGTCCCTGTGCATGGCAGGTGGGTTGGAACTGGATGATCTTAAGGTCCTTTCCAACCCTAACCATTCTATGGTTCTGTGATTCTGGGTGGATGGGGCAATTATACTATGTCTTTTGATGGAAAATATGTTGGTTTGTGATTGGAATCTGCCTGAGGTCTTGCTTTTTCACTATGTCTCTCTGGCCTGAAAGGGCATCTGGGAACAAGAACACTCTAGGCCAGCAGCTTGAGTACTTTGGAGAAGCAAAGACTTTTGTAGATGGTGGGCTTTTGTGTTCACTGTGTTGGTTAGTTCCCATTTCCCCAGAACACCTAGAAATGTATGGCCTGGCCAGCTGGTCTCATTGAATCATAGAATCACAGAATAGTTAAAGTTGGAAACGATTTTAAGATCATCTAGTTCCTGATAGGAAATGGTAGCAACTTTTTCATTCCTGGTCAGCTCTTGAGAAGTTCCCTGATGGGACAGTTCTGCGGCTTAGAGCCTCTCTGGGCTTATCCAGCAATCTAGAAAAAATCCGCAGTTTTCAATACAATTTTGCGTAGGAAACATAAAAATGGAAATACTTCATTTGTAAGAAGATCTCCCCTTCTAATAACTGCTGAGCATAATGAGGTCTTTTAAAAGACCTTCTGCTTCTTATGGCACAAGACAATTGAATTTTCTTAGAAAAACTGCATCTTCTAACAATTAAATAATTATAAATAATGAGTCTTTTGAGAATGTTGCCCTTCATTTCTCATTTATCCACAAGTATTTTTTTGCCTTTCTAGTGAGGCAAATTGTTGTTTTTTTTCTTTTTTTCTTCAAATGTATTAAAAAAAAATAAATTAAATAGCAGAGGTTTTGAGACTAAAATAAATGTCTTCAATGCTTTAATGGGAACTATGCTTGCCCTAGTTCTTTGTTCAAAAATAACAGCTTTATTTCAGGCAAAATGATGCTTAACCAGCTCCTCGTGGTACAAAGAAAAAAATGAGCAGCTCTGAATAGCAATCAAGCTCAGCTTCCAGCAAATAGGTATCCACACAGCATTTGCCTCATTTGTTTTATCCATGTACACAACCTCCTGTCCTTTCAGAGGACATACAACCATTGAGTAAATAGAATTTCAATGACTGGGACTTCCTCCTTCAAGAAACATTATGAAACTTGTTTTCTTCCCGATGTTTATTCAGGAGTTTTAACATATTGACAGCAGAGTTGAAATGGCCAAATTTCTCATTTGGAATCCCTAGCATTTTTTCAATAGTATAATGAAATTGATGGAGGGTTACATTTGGGGTGTATATGGTGAGAGTGGTGTTTTGTTTGTGTACCTACAGTGCACAATCTGGATAACCACAGTATTACTCCTACAATCTTCCCTGGCAAAAATTCCAGCTCTGTTAATGGACCTTATACCTAAGCTTGCTAGAAAATCAAATGGGTTGTTCCACTGAGACATACAGGAGACATAAGAAGTCAGTTTTATGCTCAGAGGCAGATTTTGTCCAAAATCCTGTGAATATTCCGACATCCTTCCCAGAAAGGGGAAGCATGTAATCCATACCCCAATCTGCACCACAGTCTGGAAGGGACTTTCCCATTGACACAAAACCAAACAATACTATTTCATTGTGCAGAGAAGAAAAGGACTCAGAAAGCATGATATAAACCTAGACCTAACACCAACCATAGGTTAGAGGCACAAAATCAAGCTTTCTCTCTGGTCCCCAAAATACCTGGTTAGGAGTTTTAGCTCTGTCTTTCCATTTTGAGTTCACAGGAGTAATTTCCAAGGAGTTGTCTATGGCAACGGAAATAACTAAGAGCAACCATCTTTGCCCTGTGTCTCAGAAAAAAACACTACCCGGGGATGGCTGTTTAGGTTATAATTCTGCTTATTTAAGATTCGATTTCAGCTAATCTGGTTGCAGGCCACCTGGCAGGTATCAGTCTAGGCTCATTCATTCCAGCCCCACTAAGCCTTCCTTTCAACAGGTGCTTTTCGAAGCTGCAAATTGGCCTGAATTTGAGCAGGAAGTTTGTGCTGAGGGAAGTGCTGCTCCTTTCTGAGTTCTTTGGAATAAGCTGTCTCTGTCCCCTAATAAAGCAGAGCTGTTTATGGCTGATAAAATGAATGATCACTACCAGAACATCCTTCCTGTTCTACCAGCCCCTGGCCAAGACAGGGAATCAATACAAATGCAGTTCTTAAGGTAACACAATGTGGTTTTCAAATAAATTGTGTCTTAAAGCCTATAATCTTCCATGAAAATTTTCGTATTTATAACTTTCAACAACATAGACCAATACAAACCAGATTTCTTTTGATCAGTGAACATACATTTGGTTTAAATTTTTTAATGTCCTACTTCTTCTGGGATGCTCTGTAGCATATATGAAGCACAGGGTACGTTTTATAACTAGGAATATCCTGTCTTATAACACTATATCATGCTCAGTATCCTGTGCTGATTTTGTAGATACCCTTTATGGAGAGGTACCATTCCTTCCACACTTAGGTTTTCATTTAACTCTCTTCTAGCTGCCAGCTCAGTACCCTAGGTCGTTCTGAGTCAGTAATGACTTAAAATTGCCAAGCTGAAGAAGTATCTCAAAAATATTATGGGTGTTTCTCATAAGAAGTATATTAAATTATAACGAAGAAGACATTAGCCTTAATTCCTTCAGCTGACTATGTGAAATGGCACTTTTCTGATTCTGTGCTTTGAAACCAGTGCTACCCAGAGAATCTTTCTGAGACCGTGATGGCAGACCTGCACTGAAGCAGAGCAGTGTTGTAAAGGGTAAGATGGATGGATACACATACTGTGATGCTCCAAACTCACCACCCCTTTCCTGCAGTAATGGTCAACTCTAGACTTTTCAGTTGTTCTGCTGTCCTGACACTGCACTTGAAATGCATAGCTATTTAGGCTAGAGTATCATCTAATGAAAACTATAGAGGGGTTAAGTAGACTCACTCTGAACTTTTGGGATGCCACTGATGGTTGTTTCAATGAGGTGTATCATTCACACTGTGGGCAGAGAGTGAAGATCCGAGGGGCACCGAGTTGTTCTGCTTATTGCAGTTTTCACTTGAACTGCATGTGTAAAGCCCTAACCAGGATAGAAGCATCAGACATTGAAGTTCTTTGATATATACACATTTTGAGACATTAAAAATAATTCTTCATGATTAAACACATAGGTAGCTTTCTGCCACTTTAGTGTGTTTTTATTCAATGCACAAGTTTAGATGGGTTGCTCACATCTCGACTTTTCCCATTAATGTTATCCCCAAACACTCGTTTCTTGCTCAGTCAACACTGCCACTGACAGCAGTGCCAGATAGGGCTGCAGGGCAAGGGCCAATAGCTAAGATCTTAGTACAAGACAAATTCATTAGACAAACTAAATAATTTAGACACATTTGAAAAGCAAATGAATGTAGAGGTGTTCCCTTATGATTATTGCTCACATAGATTTTTCTTTAAGAGGAAAAACATAAATTAATAAAGGCCAGAATGTCTTTAATGACAATATTAGTGGCTGCCCTGTGGCTATTAAGACATGCAGTCATTGTAAACTATATTGATTTTTCCATTGGATAAAATTCTCTGGTTAAAGTGTTATTTGCAGCTACAATCCAGACTGGCTGTGTTGGTCATTATCATTTTAAAATGTGGTCAGAAAGTTTTTCACTGAAGCTCTGACCACATATTTTCAGAAAGATCCCTTAACAGCATCAAAGAGAATCAGATGTAATCTACAAACACAATAGTCACTGCTTTTATGAAGGTGATGATGTTATTGATTAGTGGAATGAGTTGCAGGCTATTTGTCAGAGCACACATATTCTGTGAATCCTGTTACATGTATGCACAGCAAAATTAATAACATAAACTTTTCAAAACTTATTGTGCTTCTGGATACCTCCATTACCACCACTTACTGTAGAAAGACTCTAAAGGGAACTTTAAAGATTGCTTACTGAGAAAATTCCAAACCTTGACAGTTTAGGATACCTTTCTGATGAGCCGGGCACATGAATTGGAGGGATTTTTAGAGCACTGAAAGACCATTTCAAAGACTGGTAGCAGCTACTGAATTCCTATCTGTGTGAACCAAACTTGTATGTGTTTGTGGCTTTCAATCAGTGGCTTCTGTTTGTTTCATTAACAAGGAGTAGTCTTGCCCAGAAAGACGTGACCAGAAATTATTATTTACAACATCACATGACCATGCTCACTTTCCAGCTAGTTAAGTCTGGCTTGTTGTGCAGTGAATCTTATTTGAAAGCTATCTCTTTGTACATCTGTCTAACTAAGGGTATAACCACAGTCTGGGAACCTCAGCATTTCCCCAATCATCCTGAGGCTTCCCTCTCCTTTCACAAGCTGAAGAATGTGATTGTGGCATTCCTAAGAAAGAGGCTCTTCCCTGGCCCTCAGATGAAATATTTTATCTTAGAACTACTAGCTCTCTGCCTCACACACTGTGAGAATTTACTGCATTTGCAAATTAAATGTCTGACCTGGTGAACATTCACAGAGTTCAGCCAAAATGCCCATGCATGTGCATAAAGGCTTTGACCTTCTATAAGAGGAGAGCTTCAGACTTGGCAGTTTGCTCTTTTATTCAGGAAGAAATGGACAGTTAAGACTGATGAGATTTGTTCTGCCTATCTGTGGCCCTGATCTTTCTTGAAAGAGTTGTATGAAGGAAGATATATTTTTAGGCAGTTAAAGGTCATATATGGATGACTAGAATAATGTTCACGGAAGATGAGAAAATTAAAGAGAAGTTGAAAAATGTAGATGCCAAAAGCCTTTTACATTTTATTCATAACTAGCTGATACTGTACAGGAACAAGTTTTTTAATGTTACTTTTAAGTCAGAACACGGAATCATAGAGTTATAGAATGGATAAGGTTGGAAAGGACCTTATGATCATCTGATTGCAACCACAATTTATTATAGTTGCTCTAAAGTGACCTTAAAATATTGGACTGAACACCTTTGCCTCTTATGTGTCACAATCTGCTACCAAATATAAAGAATGTGGCACACAGTTTTCATTTCACTCATCCTGTTTCAAGAATAGCCAAGGTCACATCTGAAGTTTTCTTCCTTTTCAAAATTCTCAGAGTGTCTGAGGTCCTCATATCCTTTTCTGCATTGCTGAAGCAGGAAAGATATCAAAGTCTAGAGCTGTGGGAAAGGATTTATCCCAAACTGGACTCTGTGCATGCGCAATAATCTGTTTCCTGAAACAGTATTTTTCCTCTAAGTATTTCAGCGCTACCTAATGTTACAACACGGTGGAAATATGTGGTACCCTTGGGGCACAGAGTGGTGTCCAAAGGGACCCAAGGCACATTTCATGCTACAGTGATTTATTCTCTTGCACAGAAATGCCTAAAGATGCCTGGGATACCACTAAATGCATCACACTGAAGTAAAACTTAGAGCTTCCAGCTACTACCCAGTAGTGCATGTGGCATGTTCTTTTCATAGAAGTTATGCTTTCATATACGTCATGTGAGGAAGGGCAGAAAGTCTTCAGAGAAATTCAAAGATGCTTCTCTAGGAATATGGAGCTCCTTTTCTGTTGATCTCTGCAACTTAATACTGCTTTTCTTCCTCCTCCTTTTTGGTCTTTGAAGGGCCAAGAATCCCAAGGACAGATCTGAACATTTCAGATATTTTGGGGGACAAGTTCCCAGCATTTTATATTTCAAGACACTTCTTACTTTTCAAGAATACAGCTTGGTATTGCCTAAATCAACAGTTATTTCTGCTTAGGAGCAGAATGATGGGGGGTGGCTTGGAGCAGGGCCAGGGCACAGAGTGAAGTAGTGACAGTATCTCTGCTCAAGCTATTCTCTGCAAACATGCTCCAATCACCCATACACTCAACACACCCCTGAAGACCAAGCATAGTGGCAGAAGAATCCTGCCTTGTGGATCCAGTGCCTGCTTTCTTATTGTCTTCTTGGATCACTCAGTCATGCAATCAGATTTCAAAAGTATTTTGAAGTCTCCAGTTTGAGATGCCTACTACTTTTGAAAATTTAGCCAATAAGTCAAGATCCTTTAATCCAAGAGTTGTTGTGAGGTTGTATACATGATGCTTTGGTAGGCATTCAACTCTACAGTCATAGAGATCTATGCACTGAAGAGGTACCGTGACTTTGGATACTATTGCAGATCTTGCCTAACAGGAGAACAGATGAGAATTAATGTATAAATGAAGCCAGAATGAGCTGCTTAGGAGTTTGCCGAACAGAGATGTCTTTTATGATAAATTCTTCATTTCAAATTCCAACAAGCTTAAAAAAGGGAAAGAGTGCTGTAATTGTGATATCCTGTTCAGGTTACATCACCCTCAGGGACACTGCTCTGATGACTGAATTAATTAATGAGAAATTGTTTTACATGTTACAGAATTTAAACCAGCCCCCTGCCCCAATTTCCCTGTCTGCTTTTTTTTTTTCTACCAGTGTGAACAAAGAAGCCATTTGCCAATGCTTTGTTAACCTGTTACTCGCACTAAGCCCTTATGTATAATGCCACAGAATTCTGGGTTGTGTGTGTTACAGCTGGGAGCAATGTCTCCCTGTATCAGATAATCTGCAATCATTGTGTAGAAAAGTGTAAAACAAGTACCTTCATAGTCCATGATAGCAGTTTCAGGCATTATAACCACTTCTTTCTAAGCTTGTCTACAAGATTTGTGCAGTGGCACTGTGGGAACAGATATGAAGAGATAAATTTGGTGACACAGCTTCCTATTTAACTTCCCACTTTTAGAACACCTTGGAAATGTGATTGCTGGTGCATAATTTATATCACAGGGTTTTTTTGTTGTTTCCCTTAAGTATCTTCTGGCTATACCTCCTGAGCAGCTGAATGTCATAGGGGGCAAGTTTTTCCTGTAATTCTTATTCCTTTGGGATTGTATGATTACCCTTTCACGCTAAAATCTTCACAGCTATTCATGGCTGTATGCTGTTATTACCTAAACTATAAAAATGGGCTGTGCAAAAATACTAGCTCATTTATGTGTAAGATAGTGCAGTTTTGTTAGAAAGGGCTTCAATTGAACCTCTGGTTTCAGCAGGATTATGTGACAGATGGGGTAGATATAGATAAGGTTGCACAATGCATCTTCAGTCTCTTAAACAAATGGCAAGACAGCTCCTTTTCAGCTCACAATTGCAGGCACATTTGTTCTATTTGAAAGAATGCAAGAAATATTCTCTTGATTTTTATCTGTTTTTAATTAAGCTTCTTCAACAAAGAAATATTTGTTATGTTTTTGAAGCAAAACAATAAAAATTGCTCTTCATTCAGATACAGACTTGCCTTGAGTGGGAGCAGCTAAGCTAATGTGCTTTCAGTCACCTCTGCCTCTGGAAATGGTAGCAGTAAATGTGTTTACAGTTACAAGATTTTTGCATAAAAGAAATTATTAGATGTTACTTGGCAATTTTATAGGTCAAGGGATATCTATATATTTGCTTTATTCCTCAAAGCTGTGTCATTACACCAAAGTATTGCCCCTGTGTGAGTATACAGGTAGATGCGGGTAGATGCACACCTATGCATTCACCATGGCTCTGAATTTATTATCTGGTCTACTTATGAGTAGAAATCCCTAGCTTTAACTCTACTTGTTACCGTGTCACCTATATAAAGACTAATTTGGAAATGAGGAACTCTAACTGCACGTTTACTCTTCAGCCATCACAGCTTCTGTAGTTCCCTCATCAGAGGTGTACATGGCTTCTGCTGTGGACTCAGGGCCACCAGTCTCATCATCTACTTCCATGTTTTCATGACATAGAAAAATATCAGCATCCTTCATAGAAAAATGCCAAAGATGCCACATTATATATTAGAAATTAGAAAACAGAAAGAATTTAAAATAAATTCCTAGTCCTCACTGAGCTCATCAGTGAGGTCCATGTTTTCTTCCCACTGGATAGAATTTCAGACAGGGCTTTTGTAATTTTATTTCTTTTGGAAGCAGAGAATTTGACTAAAATATATTTATAAATGATATAATTTAATAAAGTGTTCTCCCCTTCCTGCCTATGAATGCAGGTGTTCCTGTTACTAGAAGATCAATGGTACAAGTTCATAAATTACTGTACAAGTGATTCTCTCACAGCACCCAAAACCTGAAATCTAATACCTTGAGAAAATTTAGTGTTCTTATACTGAAAGAATCCTTCTGGGAAAGGTAAAACTTTGTAAATGAAATTCCCTCTTCAGTGCTACAGACAGGTTGGATTTTGTTTTCAAATCCAGAACTTTTTTTGGGATTTGGTAGGCTTGAGTCTCTGCCTAGACTGCTTGATGGTATCATTTTCACAGTAAAAAATAGCTTTTTGTTGAAGAAGAAGAAGAGACTTCACTTCTAGACTAATGTGTAAAGTATCCTTTTTTGAAGCTGCAAGAGTTCCATAACATTAATATGATTTGTGTATTGTCATTTATAGGTACAGTTTATATGTATTATTCTTATGTAAACAAAACCTTTTTAAAGGTAGAGTATCTTAGGTGTTATATATTTAGTCTAGAATGGTAGATGGGTTGTTGCAGTACAACTCTGAATTTTAAATTGAGACATTTGAATGACTGCAAAAGTCTGGGTGGACTCTGAGGCACCAGCTTTGTAACCAAGTTATTACATTGTGGATCAGCTCAACCCATGTAAAAATCTGTGTACACACATTTAGCAAGTGCAAGACAAATGACAATGTCACCTATCTGTTTTCAGTTTAAAAAATTATTGCTCTTCTGCTGCTAATTTCTGTCCTTGAACTGGGAATTACTGCACCTCAAACATGATTTGGAATATCAGTGCAAAGTGAAATTATTCAGTTATCTTCTGCCATAAAGTCTGGCTTAAGTATTCTATGAAAAGAAGAGTCTGTTGTTTTTCTGGTACTGATTTAATGAGAGCAGTTTAAGGCCAAAGCTAAAAAGGAGATTAAATTATTGCAGAGTACTTACCCTTAGGCTTCTGAATACACTGTGATCTGGACTAAAACTCACTTATTCTGGACTACAGCATCTATATATGCACACCAGAGAGATTTCCTGAGACAATCTATTCCATTTGAGTTGCTCCAGTTAATTACTTTGTACTGATGAGTCTTGAAAGTCAGTTCTGCCTTCAGCATTGAAACATTTCAGAAAAACAATGAATTTTCTTGAAACAACTTCACCACAAAATAGCACATTAGAAGAAGCATTACTTTGTGTTTTGAAAACCTTCCTTCTCTTGGTTGTTGGCATAGTACACACGGTGCCAGACCATCCCACAGACAACACTAGAAGTGTGCTGATTTGCAGCAGAGAAGGATTTGGTCCCATGTTTGCCATTGCAGATGTTTGTCCGAAAAAAGCCCCATGCTGCTCACAGTGACGTACGTGCTTCTTACCCATAAGCAATGCTATTGAACTCCTGGGGACTTGCCTAAGTTGAATGCACATGCAAGTTGTTTGCTGATTTGGGGCCAAAGCATGCAAATGCTAATTGAGCATTGCCCTGTGCACACACAATTTACATAGTCTCTAGATGCATAGGGATGCATGTTCTGGTGTTTTACTGGACCGCATGCTGCATCTCTCTCTGAGACTTCTCCCTCATTGCTGGGGAATCTTGTTAAATAGCAATATTAGCAATACAACAGCTTGATCCAATCTGAGTATGTTTCTTTGCTCATATGGTTTCTGGCTGTGAGCCTCAAGAGTTAATGGAAATTGGCAAAAATGAGTATGTCCCACTAAAGGCAGCTCATGGCATTAAACAATTATGCAAGAATTTTTGCTTGGAAGTGATGAGGGATGATGACATTGCCTCTCCATATTTGACCTTCCCAGTTTCAACTGCTCAATACCTCTTACTGTATGCAGAAATTGCCAAAATCTCACCTAATGAGCTGAAAAATGACACATGACAGATCTGGTGGCTAACTGTAACTAGAAGAAAGACTGCTAAAGAACAAAAATTCCCAATTTTACTCTTATTTCTCTATTTTTTCCCCAGTTATATAGAGTGTTTAAATATATAATTTCAAGGCAGAGGTAATTAAAAACTTCATTCAAAGCAAGCTGAAGTCAGGCAAAGTTCTGTTGTTTTTAATGTCGTTTTGGCTCAAATCTGCAGTATATTCACAAAGTTATTGGGTACTCACAAGACCTCATTTTTTTGTTTCTGGGAAAGCTGTTTTGGTCCTATTCCAAGGGGCACTGTTTCATTTCCCTTAATTCCTGGGAGATTTACACCCAGTTAACTCTTTTGACTTCAAGGAGAGGAAATGGTTCCTGAATTAAACTGGAATAAGAACATTTCTAAGAAGAAGAAGAACATGAGTGCAGCCTGCTGTACCATTGAATCAATGTCTAAGAATCACAGAGTGTTCATAAACAATGTCACTGGCTCTTTTCTCTCCTGCATTATTTAAGTTTTGTCTTAAAAGTGCACCATTAAAGCTGCTATAATTACTCTAGGAGTGAAAAATAATTCTTCAGCAGCTCCAGTTCTGTTTCAGTTAGACAAAACTCATGTCTAATCTTTGATAAGAAACAGTGGAGATAAATAAGCGAAGCTTTAAATATTTTTGACTTTTCCTGTGCAGTACCATAGTCTCTTGTTGCAGAGACCTTGGGATCTCTCACTTCAAACAACATCGATCTGAAAGAATATATTGCCAAAGGAATGAAATTGAAGACTGTTATGAAGTTGTTTCTCTAATGTAACTCTCTTATTGTAAGCAGTGGCATAATATAGGAACTTGACTCAAGCTCTGCAAGCTTTGTGCTTTCTCTAAGGGATCTGCATAAATAACATCAGGTTAGGTTTAGCAAAGGAATGGTAAGAAGGTAGCCCTGGGAAAGAGTTTTTCTGTTCATCACTTGTGTTCTTAAGCAAGTTTATGACGACCACCCCCTCTACTTTACTACTTCCTTGACATATGATATTTTGGTGAGGGTTTTTGATGAGCTGTCCTGTTCTTATGGAAAAAAAATACAGGTATTTTTACTCCTACCATTACTATATGATAAATCTTGGTTGGCTTAATGGGATTATCATAAGGGAGGGAAAATATTGTGCATGTCTTTGGGGCAAGGGTAGGCACATGAATTTTTATCCTACAGCATCTGAAGTCAAAGACACGGCCAACCAGGACCACAGTGTATGTCATCTTCAGTGCTCTTATTATGCTATTGAGAGTCCCCTTCCCCACCAGATTGGCAATTTTGAGGGCATTTAATTAAATGTCTTCATTTTCTCCCTAGGAAGAATTAAAAATAACAAAGAAATGCATGATTTTAGGAGATTACAGATAAGCTGGAAAGAGTTGGTCTTGACCATGAGTTTTGAAAAAGAAATATTTTTAAGTATACAGAGCAAAAATGCACAGCCTTACAAGACTGATTTCATTTTAGTGTTGTTAAACTGCATGCAAATAGCCTCGGATTCCTACACAAGAAATAAAATACTTTCAAATGATATACTGGTTGAACCAAGTCTCTTAATGACTTCATGATCTTTTAGGTTTTCTTAAAGAATGTATGTGATTGAGGCCTAAGATGTCCGAACTGGCCTGTCATATGTAGGGAGGGTCTGAGGTGGTTTCAAAGGCTGAATTTAAGTAGATTACTTTAAGTTGCTGAAGATGAAAGATGAAAAGAGCTTAAAGTTCAAGCACTGATATCCAGATAAAGGCAACCACATGGTATTTGTGGACTTGAATTTGGGCAAGACATCTTTAAATCTACATGTGAACCCATAGTCAGACAAATCTTTAAAACTTTATAGCTCAGTATGTATAACTAAAAAACCCATTGTTTATGAGTTAGTGTATGCAGGATGAGCACAGGATATGAACTTCACGCAGTTTTTCAGTTCTTATTTTACTGTGGTTAAATCATAAAACAGCCACTTGGAAAAGTACCTGGGTATTTCATTTGGAGATTCCAGAGTGGAGCTGGTGGGTGTACTGGCAAGCAGCAGAAAAAGAGCACCATGAAGTGTGGCTCTAACACAGATTAAAAGGGCTCTATAATCTAGAGGTCTGTGTTGTGCAGCATGCATACACACTTGCACACATGCACAAACTTACACTAAATATTGACTGGTTTGGGAGGGAAATCTGCCTTCAGATTGATTAAGAGGCCACACCTAATTAGAAACATTTATCACATGTTCACTCACAATTGCTTTTTTGTTTTTGCTCTTCATTTGTAATTGCATAAATCACAGGAAAATAAGTATCTCGTATCCAAAATGTCCATCTCTTTGTTCTTTTTTATTTGATTGCAGTCAGATGAAAAGTGCTGCTTTGAAATAGAGGCAGTGGCCAGAGGCCCATTGATTGCCTGTAAACAGAAACAAAAAAGGGGCACTGGTAACATTTAGAATGGTTTATCAGTGATCAAAGCACAGGAGGTGCTGTCTAGACAGCCTAGGTGTGGACTAGCAAATGGCTTTCATTAAGGGTCCTCTACTCTGGTGCCATTGTTTCAGCTCTGCTCTTCTTCAGGCCAATCTGTGATTGATTTCCAGAGAGGTGCCCAAATGCCTGTGGCAATGGAATAAAGCTTACAGGACTTTGCTTGTTCTGACAAGGCAGAGTAGCTGCCTATCACATTAGTGCAAAATGACACTTTCATTTACTTCCACAGTGCTTTGAAACAAATACTTTTAGCTATAACAATTGCTCTTTGCAGCTTGAGCTCTGGAGTCAACTTCTTGTGCTCCAAAGAGTAAAAGCATCTGAAATAATTTCTGAAGTATCTTATTGCTAAAATGGGTCATATTCTGATATCGCTGACAGCACCATACTTTCGTCTTTTTGCATAGTCATGGTTTTTGCTTTAAGGATGTATTTTATTTATAATGTTGCTGAAGAGGTTTTTTAGGTCTGGGGAGAACAGCTTCTCTTTTTCCCCATACAAATTCTTGTATGCATCCCACATGTGCTGTGCCTGTGTGTAAGGATACTTGGCACCACAAACTGATGTACTAAATCATGGGGCTCAAATTATTCAAATTGTTTCACTACAACCCCTGTTGTGAAAATGCAAGGCTAAGTTGACTCAGGAAAAGGCCATGCATTCAGCTGGTGCAAATTATCAAATTACTATAAACTACCAAATTACCAGTGTTCAAGAGCTGCAGATGTGGTCCCTGTTGTCTCTGTCCACTTTATGCTTGCTTTGTTTCACAGATGACCTGATTCCACAGCTTAGCTGCAGCTACCCCTAGATAAACTTGCAGGGAAGAGAGCAGAGATGTGTGGCAATCCTGCCTGTGTTGATCTTCTCTTTGCTATTTCCTCAATGTCATTTTTGTGTCTTGTGTATTCCACAAGTTCCATCAATGTGGACCTCTTGATATTGACAATTGCCTCAGAAGGGTCCCATTACTGCTAAGAGAAGAATTATATGACTCTCTAAGGCAGAAATCAGTGCTCCATTCCCAGCACTGAGATGCCAGAAGACCTCGTGACTTCTACTGAAGACCTAGTGGCACGGTGTGCTTGGATAGAGGGTTCTGAGCTGGATCACTCTTTCCACAGGCTGCTTGTGTTACTTCGAAGAACTCTGAAAATATTGAGCAGTATAAATCCAAAATGCAGGAGCAGGCAATGAAATTATCTGGGCAGCTGCTGAATGAATTAAATATCCTGGGGTTTGTTTGTTTGGCTTTTAGAAAATTAATTTTTAGGGTTTTTCAATGTAACAGAGCATTTACTGTGACTGTTACCACGTAACAAAAGTCTTTGTAAGACTGCATTTACTACCACCAGTAAGTCCTCTTCGAATACTCTCCAGACTATGGATAATAGAAGGCATTATTTTGCAGACAAAATTTTCACAAGTTCTTTGGCTTCAAGTGGAAAAGCCTCTTTTTTTCAAGGCTTCTTGAGGGGGAGCATGTAAAACAGAAGATGGTGAAATGGGATATGTAGTAGCAGTGGTTGAAGAGGACATTGAAGAGAAAGGGACTGTAGCTTGAGTAAGACACAAAAGGGTTTCACCAGCTCCAGACACTGGCTCAGCCAAACCTGGGTGAAATAAAAAGAATTGCTGTCAGGATGATGTTTTTGCTAAGGGATTGCTATCTATGCAATGTTAAGGGAAGAGCAACACAGTGTTAAAGACATGTGCAAAGTCTGTGTGCCATGTGTGTGCCTGTCATGTAAGAGCTAAGCTATAAAGCAAAAGACTCATATCATTGGCACTGGGAACAGGAGATGTTCAGTCCCATGCTCATAGCTAACCCAGGCTGGATGTATAGCTGGTCTCCAGGTGTCACCTCGTAGCAGAGGGGTCTAAGCTCTGTTGAGGCTGTGCTCTTGTTGGACTGAAGTGGTTTTGAGTACTCACTGGATACACTAGTTGTAGTGGCTCATATTATCTCAGTCAATAATCAGTGCAGTTCAATAAGAGGAAATTGCCCAATGATATTTTTTCTCCCTAGAATTTCAGCCTATTTTTTAATTTACATTTTTTACTATAAAAGACAGAGTAAGGCTGAAGAGAAAAATACCTTGTAAATATCTGAGTTACTCTCACTAATTTCATGATTGCTTGTTTGCTCACATCAAACACATAGGCCATTTGCACTTGGGTAATAAATATATGAATTGAAACATATAAACCTCAAATCATTGTGAAGTTTTACACAGGCTTATGTTACTGAAATTGCATTATATATTATTGTTACTATCTCTCTTGTGAAAGTTTAATAATATGATTGGCATTGGTTTAGACTGAGGTTAAATAAAAGGTTAAATCAAGAATTTTGCATACCTAACAAAATAACATGAACAGGGAAGGCTGTTAAAGTTTATAAAGATGAGCTTCTTTCCTTTGCACTCCCACTCATTCCATTTTAAACCAATTAACTTCTAGTCCATTCCAGATATAGATTCACTTCTGATTTAGAACTATTTAAATATTTTTAGGTGAGCTGAAAAAGTGAAAGCTGAAGCCTGTGTGGCATAGAAAAGTTAGTAAAATATTTGTATAAGTCTGTGACTGAGTTGATGATGCAGAAGAAGGAAACCTCACGCTGAAGGAAGTCTCCACGTTTTTTCATGTAAATTCAGTGATCAGAAATGGCAATTTCTTTGGTCTGATTTACTGATTTCCTCAACACTTCAGTGGGGAAGTGGGTGAAAACTGAACCAGGAAACTCCTCAAACCATTTTGAATAAATATCTGCTGTTCACTGGAAGGTCTTTCCCAGATTAAATCTTCAGAATCCACACATTCATGGATTATTAGTCTTATACATAATTTTCTTCCCATCACGAAAGACATTGGGTGATACCAGAAAAGCAGTTGGTGAAGTAATTTATAATAGGCTTTCACTGTCCCAGTGAAAAGGGTAAAGATAATGTTCTTTGAAAAGATCTCTCTAGCTTTCTCAGAAAAGATGTTTGTAGCTTTCTTAGAAGTTATCTTTACATGCCATATTTTGGGAAAAAAAAAAAAGTTATGTAAATAGTACTTCATATTAAGAGAAGAAAATGTTTTTCCAAGGAATGATTCCTTTGGATGACAAAATTGTGTGAATGCCTTCCCCCCCCTAGAAGGCACATTTGTAAATCTTAGTTACAGTTCCCATTCCCAATCACCAGTGTTGTGCCCTGTTTAGATTTGGATTGTTTAAATGTTTCTGAATGTTCAAGTCAACTTTACCATGACTTACATCTCATTCAAACCAAAGCTTTGTATTTACTACAGTAGATCCTGTTGCTTACCCTGACATTTTCAAACATATCAGACACAGCTTTTTAACAAACACATCCTAATGAAATGCCATAGATCTTATCCAGTCAAAATATCTGAGACATCAATTTGCCAGGCATTTGCTCAGAAATGTCTAACAATGTTTTGCAACATCAGATTTTGTTCCTGCGGCTGAGGTTTGTCCATTGGTGCAAGCTTTGAGTGAGGAGCTTTTCACACCATTGCCAAGAGCTTTCCACCATATCTGGTGTGTTTTGCACTGACTTTTGGATAGGTCTTTGACACTGTCCAGTTAACCCTGTCCTACTTCAGTGAGTGGCATGGTGGCTACCACATTAGCAGACCTGCCCTGTTTGTGAGCTGTTGTCTTATACGGATCAGCCTTTGCCTCCTTCTCTCTTTCATTACCTCTTTTCCTTAGTTTCTTTTGGTCAGAATAAAATGTTAAGATACTCCATCAGCCACCATGCTCCAGATTGCCTAAGATACACTCTCCTCCTTCTCTCTGTCTGAGGCTGAACTGCCTCATACTGTGTGTAGCCCCCAAGTAAATTAATAATAATAATAATAATAGTAATAATAATGATAATAATTTTCATCCCTTGCTCTGCACCTGGTTGTCTTACAAGATCTGTAATAAGATGTTCCGTCTCAGATGTTGTGAGATTCCCCTTGCTGCCTGCAGCTCTTGCAGTCTACTGGGAAAAGATGATTTAATCACATTAGAAATGCTAGGTGAACAGGTGTGTCATTTGTTCACTTCTCAGTGCCACAATTCAAAGGGCAGTTCCTGGCCCCAAGTCATTATTTTTTTTTAATACAAAGTCGCACTTCCAAATGTGTGTTTTTCCTGGGTATTCCCTCTGCTTTCTGACTGTCTGGAATTTTTCTTTTAGAAAAACAATGTCACAATGAATCAGAAAGATCGATTTGAGCATAGACTCCAGCCTCACCCAGTTCCTCTTTCTCTTGGCTTCTTTGTCAGAAAATAAATCTTTCCCTTCTTATAGGAGATTTATTTCTTCAACACTCTGTGAAGTGCAGCTATCCTTTATCGTTTTAACAAAACAATGTAACTCTCATTCTTTGCATTTCAGAACTTTGGATTAGTTGGTTAGACAGTGATTAATTGTGTTAAACTTCACAAAACATTGATCTTCACATAAAAAAACTAAATGACCTATTACGTGAACCAATGTAAAAGTTATAACTTCAGAAATTTTATACAAACCAACAAATTCAAATATAAGTCTATGGTCATTTATGATTAAAAATACGCTACATATTTTATAACATCAGTTATTCACTGCTTGTTGACTGCTATTAATATAACAAAGCTTTATCCCAACTTTTCTGTAAAACAAGTGACAGATAGTTTTATTCTGATATAAGCCAGATTCTTCAGTGATATAAATGGAGACAATTAACATTAGCTAGAGAACTGACTCTTTCTTCTGAATTAGGATTCACTTAGAATTCACCTGGAAAATTCTTCAATAACCCTTTCTTCCTTACAAAAAAGCATGCTGTGGAATTTTAATGTCTCCATTATGTTAACAAAACAATGTGATTATAGTGATGATGGGAATTTGGCTGTACTGCTCGAAGAACATCTGGTTTAAAATAAATATGCAAATTTCTTCATATATGTGTTAATCTGTCAAATCTAAAGGATGCCAGAGTTTGGTGAGACCAAACACTGAAATGTAGCAACCAAATGGAAGTGAAGCAATCAAATGGAAATTTGGATTTATATCACATAGACCTATTAATTCATATTTACCTTGAATGTAGTTGAAAAAAGCACTGTAGGCTATATGCTGGCTATATACACAAGCACATCAGTAACTGAGACCTTAATGTTCATTCTGATTTCATTTGCACCAGTTAAAACCTTGTGTAGTATAATTGGTAAAAGTCAATGTATTATAATCAAGTCAATGCAGCTATACTGATTTAATCTTGTCTTCTCACACACAAACTGACTTCAGTGGTATTGATTTTATTCATCAAAGCAATGAGTTTGAAATTAACCTTCTTATTATCAATTCCTTTGTTAGAGAAAGCATTATTATTGTACTTCATTAGAGACCACTCCACTCTCAAAAACTTCCTGAATCATCAGTCATACTGGTTTTATGTGGCTCTAAATCAGTAAAATTTGTATGAATTATTCTATAGCTCCCCAAAATGCAGGTAGGAAAACATATTTTCAATAGATTTGTTCAAGTGTCTTCTCTCAAAATGCTGAGCTATCAGTGGTGACGGTTATGAGCATTGTCTGGCTTCTTTCTTGCCACAATTTATTTTATGATGAGTGTATTAGTCTATAGAGAGTGTTGGAAAGTTATTTTCAAAAAGAGCCTTTTCGTGGGAAACCATAGGCTCATAGAATCCTAGAATGGTTTGGGCTGGAAAGGACCTTAAAGATCATCTAGTTCTGACACCCCTGCCATGAGCAGGGGTATGTCTCACAAAGCCAGGTAACTCCAAGCCCTGTCAAACTTGGCCTTGAACACTGCCAGGGATGGGGCAGCTGCAGATTCTCTGGGCAACCTATGCCAGTGCCTCACCACCCTCATAGTGAAGAATTTCTTTCTAATACCAAATTTAAATCTCTCCTTTTTCAGTTTAAAGCCACTGCCCCTTGTCCTGTCATTACATGCCTTTGTAAAAGTCCCTCTCCGTCTTTCCTGTAGGCCCAAATTACCTACTGAAAGGCTGCTATAACGTCTTCATGGACCACTCTCTTCTCCAGAGGAGAAAACAGTGTAGCATCCTTCTGAGCTTCCTCTCCACAACTGCAGTGGCCCAGCTGAATATCCTCAGAAACAGTGATCATTTTTGCTGTAGATTTTCTTAAGTGAGATCTGCTAGGTAAACATAAAATAAGACCCTAACAAACACAATAAAAAATAATTTCCACAACTACTTCAGGAAAATTTCACTGTGCCAGGCCTGCATGAACTTCAAATGGATTTCTCATATCCCTAAAGGGAGCCAAAAGAGGTCAGCCTCCTTTACACTGTCCATGCTAGCACGCAAGCATGTGGTTATAGTACGTCCTATGAAGAGTCATTAGATCTGTTCAGAAAACCCCATTGAGTCAGTCAAAATATCTCCAGATGGGAAGTGCAGCTCTGTCTAGCCTACAGCACCATGCTGTGATTTAAAACCATGATGAAGCCCCTTGTGAGTGGGATTCTATACACATAGCTTATCCTGTGTACTTAATTTTCAGGATGTTCGCAGTCCCAATGAAATTAAGTTTTCAAGGCCTAAGGTTGTCTTCATTTTTATTTAATGGTTATCAGCTGGCTTCTTTAGGTACTTGACATGATTTACATCATCAGGACTCAATAAAATATTTCCGAAAGCTTTTTGTAAAAAGTCTATTAAAAGAACAAAAATTTTTTCTACTGACAGACACGCATAAAGTTGAGAGATTAGTATAAAGATGCTTCAGAAGTAAAAGCTAGCATAAAATCATTCATACCAATGTATACGTGAGGTTGAACTGGCTCTTTCTCCAAAGTGTAGCAGTGCTGCCTTGAGTGGAATTATCCTAGGAAAGAGAAACACTTGAATTCTTCAATGTTAACTTTCGTAACAATTTAAAATGTACATTTTTTTTTGGCAATAACCATGAATTGCCTGTTTTGAAATGTAGACAAATGTTAAGTATTAAAGCACCTTCAGATATGGGAAAATGAGTACATTATGATTTATATTTCCTTCATTCCTATCACCTTAAATAAGAAAAATGTTAGTTGTCAATTGCCAAATAGCTGTATCTGGTATTTGTTAGATTATGATTAACAATAACCATTGACAGCTAGCACCTCAGAGCAAGCCAACTCTTCTCATTATACAACTGATAATTCAGACAAGATTTAATCAGACAATGAAAATATACAACGTTTATCTTAGCTACTATTCAGGTCTTTGCAGATTGAGTTTTGTTAGTACAGAGGGGCAACAAAACATAAGAAACATTTCAGTTGACTGCAAAGCAAGGTGCAAACCTAGTTTTAATAGGTACCTGTACTTGGGCTGGCAAGATCCTCATGAAGGGCCCCTTTGCCTGTTTTTTTTTTTCTTTTTTTTTTTTTTATTCTTCAAAGAGTGGAAATATTTTGTGTAGATGGAAAGGATGATAGAATTATTGTTGCTAGGTCCATGTTTCTGGGCAGAATCCCTTTCCAAGCTACTCGCAGAGTGGCTTCTGCAACCCCCACCAAGAGCAGCCAGACAGAGAGAAAGAATAACTTCACCCCCTTACTCTTCTCCTTATCCTTTTGTATTTTGGCTGACACCTGCAATGTATTAATCAGTCAGAATCTGGCCTGCAACACAATGTGCGAGAAAGAAACTTACGTTCTATTGAGTGACTATAACGTCTCACTGCACTAAACAAGCTCATTAAAAACAGGCAAAGCCATTAATATAAAGTAAGAACTGTTCCAAATACTTAAAACTGGAATTGCAGCCAAAGTTACCACAAATTGGAAATGATTATGCTATACTCTCTATTTAGTATGTACGAACACACATGCAAATGCGAGCACATTCATACACAAGGAAATGTATATGCAATTTAGAAGCACAGCCTGTGCTTCCCAGTTGTGAAGGGCTAGGGAGTGCTGCTCTCACAGGCTCATTCTGATCTAAGAAATGAGCACTTTTATGTGTTGGCTGCACTCTTTCTTATTCTTCCTTTTATTACAGAAATTAAAAATAAAAGTAAAGGGTTTTGTTGTCTCCTAAGAAAGAAATGTGTGGTGTCCAGAATGAACAACAGCAGAAGTAGGACTGCTTCTAATGAGTTAAAGGAATGAGTCTTTGAATTGGTCTTAGCAGCAGTTACTAAAAGACACATGACTATGAAATGAACAAGTGCCCTGGGCAAATATTCTACTGCCCATATTAGATTTACAATGATAGAGAAAAGTAAATTATAACCCCATTTTATGATGTCTATGTGTAGATATATTTCTGCTGCATTTACTCCAGATTTCAGACCCCTTCCTGTAGCTCCTTCATTGAGTTTCTCATTGCTACAGCTGGGTCCTCCTGCAGAGAGAGAAATTGCACTGGAAAGATCTCACCCAAAGTCTGATCAAAGCATCTCAGGGAGCCAATGGGGAAAATTCTGACTTTAATGGTTGGTAGGATGCAATAGCAACACTAACCTGTAAGAATATCAGAGAAGATCTGCATCTAAATACACATTATAAATGCTAAAAACTTATATTTTCGTTTAATGTAACATTTCTGAACCACTCCTGAGGAGACTTTTGTGACCCTTGTTCAGAGGCTAGTACTCCCCAGATGGAGAGTTACAGAAATATGCTCCTGCGGACATAAGTAATTGCAAATTGTATGCAGAATGGATAGTAAATAGATTTGAAGACCAGGGCCATGAACAAGTAAATCACCTGTGGATATACCAAAGTATTAGTGACAGGCAAGTTGAAAATCACCAAGCAGATGCTCCCCTAGACTACCCCCATGCGGTGTCACAGAGGCTTGGTCATGGTTATAACTAGGCAATGAACCCCACTTGTGCACTGTAATTGCAAGTAGGATGTATCACAGGAACTTGTGCATCTAACTGGAAGGAATAATGCCAGCTAGCTGTTTCAAAGCAATATAAATAAAAGATTTCAAGCGTTAGAAATGCTTAGGAGTACCCAGTTTTAACAAAAGGAGTAGTGGGTTTTCTTAGTCTTTCTTTGGCTCTATCATAGAGTTTAGCTTTGAGTAAATTTTCTGTGGCTACAAACTTTGCCACCAGCTTTGTCCAGTAAAACAGCAGTGGGGATTTTAAAGTGATAATTAACGCAAAAATGTAATTCTGATTAAAGCAATATCAGTCCTTACTGGCTTTACAGAGAAACCAACAAATCAGCAGTTAGGGCTTTATTAGAAGCATGAGTTAAAGATATATTTTGTTTTCTTAAAAAGATCTACTTGTTATTGTTGAGCTAAGGTAAAAAGAGACAACAGAGCTAAATGGGTAACTGGTGAATGTAGTATGATGAGGCCAGACATTTCTCTGACTTATAAATAGCTCAGCCAAAGTCTCAGATGAAGTGTGCTGGGGTCATACAAAGTATTCATGGCACATGCCAGAATTGCACAATCTCATAATTGTAATCCTTGCATTCACCCTTGCTTTTGTTAACCACATAATTTCTTGTGCCAAGCCTGTAGTTAAACTGCACATTCTCTGGGAAGTAAATGTATTATCTTTATATTCAACAAGATGCCTGTGCCTATAACACTTCTGGGAGCCCCGATTCTTGTAGTACAGTTCTATACATTGCTACAGGTTTCATTTCCCAAAGAGTCTTTCTGACATCAGTTGCAATACATCAGTTACCCTCTTCTGTCCTGCCCTGTGCTGTCCTCTCCTGTCCTTTACTCTCCTCTCTTCTCCTCTTCTTTCGTTCACTTTCTTCTCTCTTTTTCTATTCTCTCTTTTCTTTTTCCTTTTTCATGCAAACGTAGCAGAACATAATTCCAGATTTATCAAACTGCTGGGTTTACAATCTGCTTAGCAACACAAGCAGCCTCACTGACAATGATCCCAGTGAGAGGAAACATTTCACAATAAAGTCATCAGCCATGATGTGGTCTGAAGTTCCAGATGCATGTCCCTAAAAGACATCTTTTTTTTTGCCTACCTGTTTTTGTATGAGAAATCTGCACTCCTAAATGCATATGTATTGTTTCCATTGGCCCGTGTATATTGAGAATGATATGCCTATAGGTGGCATCTGCAAAAGTACTCCTAAACACTTTAGAAAGCATGTGGAGCTCATTTGCATTTCTTTCTTAAAGCTGAAGGAAAAGTATCTATTTTGTGAAAACAGGCATTTCCTTCTGAAATATATGTAATTTTTGGTTTCCCTCATAGTATTTTAGAGCGAAGAAAAACCTGCAGCCTTTCTTGCTTTCCAGTTCTCTTTATTAATTTTACATATCTGGTAGAAATGATATTCCTCAAAATGTCTTCCATATGATCCATTTGAGCTAATCTTATTGTGAATATTTAATTAATCTAAATCAGATCTGCTGAGATCTTTAAAGGCCTGATTACATTAGAGAAATGTGTAGCTGTTTAATATTACATCATTGATTGGACGATGCCAAATGATGATCCATGTCAGTAAGCAGCAGAGAAATACAAGCATACACACAATCAAGAATTTAATTTGCAGGCTATGTATTTATGTCCGCATAGTTAACACAGCTATCTCTGAAGGTGCCATTACTTAAATATTCTGAGTCCTGATTTAACTTCTGTATTTCACAACAGTTCTTTGAGACAGCAAACACTGTAAAACGTGATTTTAGGGAAACAGAACTGAAAAAAACCCTAAGCCATCTAAGCAGTGCAACAGATGCCTAGTTTAGGAGAGTTACAGCATGTTTCCTTGGGTTCTAAACAAAACTGAGATCTACAGTAGAAGACCTAAAAGCTGTAGTGATTCTGATATTGAAGAAGAGGGCAGAAAAGATGAAGGACCACGTCCATGTCTTGGGACCCAGCAACAGAAAGAAACTTTATTACTGCTATGAAAGGAATTACTGGCAGACTAAACTAACCTCAGCATGAATAGTCAGGGTGAATTGTTCAAGAGGCAATGGTTTTGTTAGAAAACAAAATCCCAAGACTGCTTCTCATTTTTTCCCAATCAGCCTAAGAAAAGATAGCCTAAAATAATACAAGACTGAACTCATTCTTTAAGATTTTATTGAAAGATAAGAAGAGAAGAAACTAATTTTAAATGTTTCAGAACTGATTACAAACATGAATCCATTTTAGGAATGAGATAGTTTTAATGGCATAAGTATTTTGGCTATATTTAGGATTTATGACAGATTTCTAAACAAAACTGCCAAGTAAGAATAAAATTTTACTTGGCAAATTTAAGCCATGTTTTGTTTCAAAACACATGGTGTAGAAATTTGGGAAACTCAATTCACGGTGCATAAATTCTCTCCTTAACTTCCCTTTACCATTATATTAGCTTAGAGGTACATAGTGTATTTTACCTGAATATAAAAGCTGTTTTCCACAAACCCATTCTCCCAACACTCTGTTGCTTCTTCTTAAACCTGGTACACTATTCTTATCTTCTTCTGCCTTTATAAAGAATCTTCAATTGGTAAAACCTTCCGTAAATCTTTCTTTCTGCCTCCTTTCCACTTTTATTCAGCTTCTTTTACTATCCTTCTCTCTGCATTATTTTGCGTCAATTTTCCTCTAACCTGCTGCAATTCGCCATTATCCAACCCTTTCTGCCTCCTACCTTGGATTCCTAAACCCTAATTCCCCCCAAATGATGGATTGTCAGAAAGCTGACAGAAGAAATGCCATCACTTTCTTTACAGAAACCAGGCTTAACGCCAAAGTGGGATTACCTCAAACTCTAATATTACTATAGTTTTTCTTCTGAAAAGAAAAAAATCCCTGTACACTCTCATGTCATTCCTTTAAATTCAGCATTGTGTGGAACTACCAATATCATTGTGTAGAACTGGGAATATTTTCTTCATGCGAAAGAAACTAATGCCAATTTTGCCTTCATATTATAGCCTTCAGTAATCATGGCATAGCTATTAGCTGCTTTACGTTTTCTAACATCATTGCCTAGTATATACTATTTTTTATTGTGATGCTTCAAACTGATATTTAGTTGAGCTCTTCATGCTTTACGTTGTAATATGCTGTAATTTCATTTTGCTATATTCTATAAATAGCCACTTGACCGAGGTCATAATTCTCAGCTGCTAGAAATCTTGTCTGCTTGTGCAACAGACTAGCTCCAGTCTGCCAAATCAACAGTACATTTTTTCATTGTTTATATTTATTTTCTCTTATAATCTGTGAAACTATGTACAATGTTTGTGATATCAGAAGTAATACATATTGAAATATTCTTTATAAATCTGAATCAAGTGTTAAGGTATTCTTATATTCACAGCACAATAAAAAATCTGGAGTAAAATTCATTTTTTTTCTGAGCAATAGATGTTAGCCTTGGTCTTGGTATTAACCACATGTAATTTTTTTAGTAAGTAAGAATTTATTGCCACTGTGTTTTTTTCTAAGTCAGTGGAAGCTTTGTAACCATTAGGCTCCATCAGTGGTGGTACTTTGTTGTGACTTGGAGCCTTCAGAGACGGTCCTTTGTGACCACTAAGTAGCAGTGACTGGTGATGACGAGTGTCCAGGAGACACTAAGTTAAGTCTTGGGTGTAGCCATTTACAGTTCAGATACCTCTAGTTGCTAGATGGTTTGTTGAAGTAATTTTGAAAAGCAGCACTGCTGCTTAACCATCTTTATTTTTTTTTTTTTTGTTAGGATTTCTTATATTTAAAGGTGTGGATTTACTTTTCCTTTCAAGTGCTTAAATAGAATTTTACTCCCTTAGAATTTAACCAAAATGTCAGTATCATCTGTCTTTCCACAAATTATAGTTTCTCTTTTCCATTTAATATTGTAAGATATGGTGCCCTGGTTCACTAGTTCATCATTGCATTCCCCTGCTGTTTCTCATGCCCAGGTGTTGCTTGTCTCTTTTCTTCCACTTCCAAGGCAAATAATTTTAGGTAAGGGCCAGGTGCTTGTTCTTTGCCCACTGCAAACACTGTGTAGTGGCAGAAGTCTGGTAAAAGCAATTCTGGTCTGTGCTTATGTGCAGATGTCCACTTTGTAAAGTTTTTATTCCTGGTAGACATATTTCTGGAGTTATTGCTTATCTTCCTGTTTGCATATGCTTTGAGAAGATGGGTCATGACACTGGTGACATGGGTAAGCAGAAATACAGACATTAATCTGCAATGTTGTAATGAGGAAAAGAATACATTTGGCCAAAATAAACGTCTTCATTGCAAACTCAATTGATTAAAAACATGCTAAAATTATGTGCCATTATAAACTAATATACTATTCAGAGATAGGAAATTTAATTTTCTGTCACTTTTAAAGAGCAAAATTTGTATACTCATGAAAGCTTTGTATCATACTCTATTTGGCTACAGAGCTCCCATTTTCCGTACTAATATGGTTCCACTATATGTTTCTGTCCTGTTTACTGTAGTGAAAGAATTTCTTCATTGTTAAAGAATGAAAGCAGAAAACAAAACAAAATAAATTATATATTATGATTCTGCAAAGAAAAGCCACCAGAACTGTTTAAGCAAACTGACCTTTATATTATATTGGAAGAATAAAGGGAGTCAAGATCACCATTAGATATATTTGCGTGTATGTATGCATTTGCAGCCACATTCAACCACAAAGCCTCAGCTGATTCTGCAGAGGCTGTGGGGATTTTCTCTATTTAAAGATGAAGCTCCCAGCTAAGAAAGCTTAGGGGTAGAGGTTGCACATTTAAGGTTCCTTGGTGTTATATGGGAACATACTAGGGTGTAAACATCAGTGATTCTTTTAGGCTCCTGATTTAGCACTTTCTATTTAGTTATTTAGTTTTGGTTTTGTTTAGCAAAATCCCCAGCATTTCAAGTCCGTGTGAGAAGCAAAGGAGCTTTTACATAACTAACGTTTATTAGTGAACTAATTGACTGGTTCCCCTTTCCGATCCGTAAGTGTTCTCATATTTTAGACAATCACTCTATGTCTAATTTGTCCACTTTCAAATCGCTTCCCCAACTTTCACTGGTGAAGTCAATAGGTTGTAAGACCACCATGACTGCTTGTGCCGAGAGCTTGGCATTAAGGGAGTGCTGCATGTTTCAGCCTCCATAGCCTGGAGTAACTATTAGTTCTAATTGTTGAATGGTTGAATGCTTTGAAGGACAAACGTATGTCCTAAGGCTGTGGCCCTGATGAATGCTAGGGTTTCTTTCACTTGTCATTAGTAATTGAGGGTAAATTAATATTTACTAAGCAGAGTTTCACAGAAAAGGGAATGCGGGAGAAATCTAAGGAAACAAATGCCAGAGGAGAAAATGTTGGTTCCTTTAACACTTTGAACTCAGTTGACAGCAATTAAAAAACAGACAGTGAAAACTTGGGATAAGCTTAATAATTTTATTGCTTTTCACTCCTTATTATAGCAATAATTTTTTCTCCCATGGTATATAAACATTATGAACATCCCAGATGCATAATATATGTAATTAAAGGGTGACACTCTACTTGCTAGAACTGTAGAACTGCTGATTTTAACAAAATAGATTTTATTCACAATGTGCAAACATCCACCATGTCTGCATGTGTGTCTACAGAGGGCTGTGTAGAACCCATTCCTATGCAGCATTCTATTTATTGAATAAATCTGAAAATGCATGCAGCTATAGATTGTCAGATCAAACTGTGACCTTTAAACATCAGAGGTTCTCGTCATATGATAGGTGTACACATACACATTCACACTTTTGTTTCATATTTCCTTAGAGCATCATTAAACCCCTAAAGTGATCCATATGTAGACTGAATACTTAATGCTGATTGGATTAAATACGGAGCAGGCGCTACTCAGTGCAAGGTTTTCTAGTCAGCTCCTTAAGAGGGTTTTTTTCAGTGTTCAGCTGTTCAGTAACACCAAATGGAAATACAGAACTAAAACTGGCAGGGTGTCCACCCCAACAGAGCAACAGGCATAAAATAGTGTGTGAATAGGGAAGAGTCATCTTTGAATAGGAACAATCCTTGATTATTCAGCTAACTCGAAGTCTTGACTCTACTACTAAGCCTATGCCATTCAGTTTTGCTGAGTGAGCTAGGGCAGACACCCCTTGTGGGAACACATTGTGTCTGCAGGAGCAGTTCTCTGCTAGTGGGAAGACCTCTCTTCCAGCCAGACACCTGCTTGGATGCTTTTTATTGCTGGGGTGCCATCATACCAGGAGCTGGGCTTTAAAGTGATAGTAGGGGTTTTTCCATGCTCAGACAGAGCTATTTTAGACAAGTTTCACAGCATGGAAGTGGTGTAAAACAAGGATTCCTACTGTCTTGTGAGGAAAAAAGGAAATTTTGAGTAAACAGTACATTCTTCCGGTCCACACAAGGCATGAAGCTAATGTGCCTTGGGCATCACAGACAATGAACCATAGGCTCCTCTATCTTAACTGAAGTGTCAAAGACATGGAAACATTCTGGCACATGCTAGTCCATGCATTTATATGTCTTTATGTACATCCTAATGTCTTTTGACAATTGGAGCTGGAATTGTGATTGCAACTTTATGGAAGTAAAAGATGCTTTCAGATGAAAGTTATCTATCTTGGTCAGTTAAATCAGATTTAAGTCTGCTATTGCTAAGAAAACAGCATGAAACATCCTTACTGGAACTTGAAAGCCCCAAAATAAATGCCACTATACAGCACATGCATTAGATTTGTCTGTCTAGAGGCCTTCAGAATAAAACAAAGCAATTTTTTTTGGTATGTATATTTGATAAGAAAATTTTTTTACAAAGCTGGCATGACACTGCCTCTTTAATGTGGAAACAGCAAAGTCACTGGTGAGACAGTGTGAAATCTCAGCTTAATCTTTAATAGCCATACAAATCTGTTCCTCATTTCAAGACATTTCTACTTTTAAGTAAAATCCTTTCACAGGTGGCCCTGTTAGAACTCCATTTCCGAACATGTGAAATCACAGAATATTCTTTTATTTTTCCTGGAATATATGAGTCCTTGTGGAAGCTATTCCCCAGGTTTCTCTAGATTAAAACTTCAAAACCACCCTCCAAGGTCCCAGTGGAAAATCATTAGACACCAATATGTCCTACTCTTTAATGTAATGAATGTTTTATGGGAAGTGATGAAGTTTACACCTGGGCCACTGCTAGCTCCCACGCTGCCCTGCCTGCAGCACTCTGAGCTGGCTTCCTTGCCTATCAAAAATTCACATCTGATTGCCAGTACGGTAGGTGTCTTTCTGCCTGCAGCAACTGATCTGCTTTTCTCTTTCTGAGGTTGCAAATGTTTTTCTTTAAAAGGGGACATATTTCCAAGGACTTAATTAATTTAGTATAACAAGAAATTAGTCCAAAATGAGGGAAAAAAAAACCCTAACAAACCAAATACCCCTCTCAGGTTAACTCCTGATGCTGTGCTATACAATTTCAAAGAAAGCATGTTTTACTAGGGGCTTTAAGGGCTCAATTTCCCATTAACACCACTAATAAAAATGTAATTAGGAATGTAGTTTCATTTTCTTCGTCCAGCAGAGTATTTCTGCATTCTTCCCCAGCACGGGCTCAGCATTTCAGAGGTTGTAGTTAGCAGCCAGCAAAATGTGTCCTTTTGGCAGAACTTACCACTTTATGAAAGATGTGGTCAAGATCTCAAGAAACTGTATTGATACCAGATGTAGTCTTGTCACTAAGTCTTAAACCAAGACTCTCATGAATCTTAAGTTTCCATTTTCTCTTTCTCTTCTCTGTTACAAGGAAAAGAGCCTAAGTGAATTACTGTTGATGTTGCTAGCAGAAGTAATTTTTATTTGAAAATGGACGTCATCATGGGAAAATGTTATACAAGAAACTACGTCGAAGCATATTTTTACTAAATTAAGCAAGCTGAAGTTGTCATGTCTTAATTAAATGAATGCTTGCATAAATATGCTAGTATCTGTAGTCAGAATCGGTAGTTCTCAAAGTCAATGCTGCATTGTCAGTTTAGTTTCTTGACAATAAAGGCACTGACTTTTTAACATTGGTGCTGTACATGTTGCAAAACAAAGCAGAAACAATTCAATTGGTGAAGGATTTCAATAAACTTTAATAATATCCACATGTACAATAAATATTTCTGGGCCCTCAAGCACTTGTATTTCCTTTTGAACTTGTGAACAAAAATTGATTCAAGGTGACAAATTTGTAATCCATTATGATGAATGGAGCTGCCTTTTAAAGAAAGATAATGGTATATCATTTATATTTTCTCCATGAATAGATTTGGGAAAAAATAATATCTAAAAGGAAGCCAGTAGTAATGAAATGAAGTAAATTGACTCAACTGTAATATTAGTTTTTATGGAAACAAGTGCCACTTAATCTGGCTTACAAAGAAAGGCAAATGATACAAAAAGTGCTTTTGGCTACCACAGCTGTCCTTGTAGGCAATTGGTCTAAACCAATATATTAATTACATATCTAACATTAACTAAGTAAATAATGAACTTCGAATTACAATTTCAAGCTGGAAAAACAAGTGTCATAAGATTAAATAGAAACATGTGTGAATATTTCCAAACATATTTGCAAAGTACAGCATTGCCATTAAAAGCTCAGATGTTATAGTTTTGCAATACGTAACAGAAAACAACTGTTGCACGTGTGGTATAATAGCAAAAGTTGATTTCTTAATGGTTTTTAATGCATTTACATATTTATTCCCCATTGCCTTGCAATTTTATTAAACTGTCTTCCATTAAAATTCGAAACATCATATTAACAGACTCTGAAGGCAGGGAAAACTGTACTCAGAGATTATGGTCAGGTTGCAACCAATGCGATGTAGAAAACCTTGCAAGGAAAAAAGGACATGCTGAAGATATCCACAGGGTCCTACCTTTCCTTTTTACCCTGCAGTAACACTGAGTGTCTGTTGTGTTGGAGTAAAGAGAAGCCAGATGTGTGAGAGGAGACAGATTTTGCCCTATACTTATTTGTTTATAAGAGAGTAATAATGAACCTGTGCGAAGGTGACTAAAATGGATACCTGTCAACACAGCATATTTTCACTCAAAGAAAAGAGAAGGCTTTATGGGAAAAGTCACACAAATTAAGAAGTGTTTGCCAGGTAAATGCCACTGGTTTGCTGCACTGACTTGCTGAAGAGCAAACACAGCAGAGATGGCTTTTCCTTTATCTGTATTCCACAATGTAATTTCCAAAGTAGAAAGAGAAGATAATTGTAGATTGTGTTCTTAACTAAATTATGTAAGGTGCCACACAGTGGTAATCTACAGGTAATGTATACTTTCTCGAAGGCTTTTCAGACCTTGAGTGAAATACAAGAGAAAGATGTAAAATCAACAATAATGTGTAACTAGTAAGAGCTAAGAAAAGCATAGCAAAAGTATGCAATAGTAGTCAGTGATATAAAGCATTACAATGACCACTTTTTATATGTCTGAAGCCAGATGCTGTTCCAAATTACATCACTGTAAATCCAGAATAGTTCCACTGAAGTTAATGAATCTACTCCAGATGAGAGAATAATTTTGTCTGTGATCACTTCAGATTGATTCATATCCATATGTCCAGAGCTTACTCTGGAATTTTTTACGTTAAGAAAATACCTGAAATGATCCAGTGATCTCCAGGATAATGTTTGAAAAAGCCAGCTCCTCTAACAGGTGTGTTTCTGCCTACTATACTGCTATGAGTTTATTGACTGAAATCACAGGCTAAGTTCATATTAAAGGGGGTAAACTTTTACTTCTAAATTCATGTATATATAGTGGCTTAAAACCATAATCAAGAATGGGCTACTTAAAAGGCCTGCCTGTTATACACAGTTGTCAAAATACAGGAGAAATTAGAGAAGTTTATGGCAAGTCAGCCCTCTGCCTTGCATGTGCAGTGTGTTTAGATCTACAAAGCAAGACCAATTGCAGAAGATCTGTTTTTGAGTGAATGTACATGAATAATGAGCAATGGAAGGACTTCGCAGTTGCCAGGGCTCCCTTCCACATCTCTTTTGTGTCACAGCAGAAAGTCATCATCACAGAAGATTGCAAACTTGATTTCCTCTAGAAAGAAATAGGATACAGATTACAGAAACACAACTACTTTGTTAGTACATCTGCAGCATACCTGAGGGTGAGTGATGGCATTTCCTGTCTGTGTCAACAAAATTGTTTTCCCCCTAATTTGCTCATACATGTACACTGCATTGCAGAAAGTAATTTGCTTTGCATTAACCCCAAAGTTGAGACAGTCTAGTAGGAGCAGAAATATAGTTGGGGAATTTAGAGTGCTTAAATTAGGCACCTTTCTCTCCTGCTTGACTGATTAATAGTCAAATGTCTCCAGAGGGCTAAGGACTTGTCAATAGAAAGCAAAAAACTCAGGGATGTTTCTCATCTCTTCCTTGAGAGAGTCCAGACTTTTGACTCAGGACTGTAAATGTGTAGCTTTTGTCCATTCCGAACATCAGCTCACTTTGCTAATATAGGTAACTAACCGAGCAAGAACTGCCCTTCTTAAAACACACCCAGAGTAGTAGAAAATTTGCGTTTTGTTTTTTTTTTTTTGCCCAAGAATGTAGGTTTTTGAACATAAGTGTTTGAATATGGGCTTGGGAAGTCGAAAATGTGTAAGATTATTTACATCTCCAGAGGTGATTCAAATTCAAAAAAGATAACCCTCTTGCCCCTGTTTAACCATGGGAGCTGAAGACCTCTGCCTCTCACATGGACAGTATTTTTCCACCCAGCTCTTGAAGGTACCCCATCAGGTACCAAACCAGGAGAAGAGTAAACGAGGAGGAATCTGTACAGTACAGTGGCAGGGACATAATGTGGAGAATACCAGATCTGCTGGCCCTTGGTCTTTGGTCTTTCGGTGTTTTTTCAGCTGCTCTGCAATGCTGGTTGTGCTTAAGAGCTGCATAACGTGAATGGGAATAGTCCTGGGAGCAGAGCCCAGTTCCGTCTTTCCAGCTGAGTGCCAAAACCATGAGGCTGTGCAGTCCCATCCACTTTAGTTTGCCCTCCTGCTGATGCTTTGACTTTCAGACACCAGAGGAAACAATGGTTTGACTTCAGTAGGAGGGCTAACAGTCCCTGTCCTGCTGCCCAGCCCAGGCAATAGCCTGGGATTTTGCCTTTTTCTGTCAAAAAGTGGGCTTAGATTTCCTCAGGGTGAGAAGGTTCTTGACCCTTAATTTGTCACTCCATGGATTAGAGCTGTTTGGCAAAAGTAATCCTTTCTAGTGAGGGAATGCGTCTATAGCTGTTGCCTTTGGTGCTGATCTCAGTACTGGCTCTGTGTGAATTTGCTCAGGATATCCCAAACCTGGGATGTCAGCCAGGACATAGGTCATGGACAACAAGGTCCTATACTGTAGGTCCTATGCCATGAAATCCTCAGCACCTCTTCTTCTCTCGTCTCTAGGCACCTGCCTTTGCAGACTAAAGCACTTTTTTCTACACAAGGGTCCCAGCAGCTGAGGTAGATGACAGTCTGGCATGGAAGTGTCCAAGCAAAGGTAAACATCTCTGGGATTGAGGATTGCAAAAGACCTGGAGTTCAGCTGCTTTTTGAGGACATGCATGGCACAGAAATGGTGCTGTGGTAGTCTCCAGGGTGCCCATTCAGGTGAACTACTGACTTGCAAGCTGTAGGTGCAGCAACGTGCAGGCTTCCAGCTGCCATATAACTTGATCAGTCACTGACCCCCTCCTGCTCCCTGGTGTTCATGGGTAGAAAACTGATTACTACAGCCCAGGTGGGACCTCGGTGCACTTCGGTAGTCAAGTGTCAGAGAAGGACTCACATTCCTTTTAAACAAGTGTTAAAGAGTTAGAGTCTGTTTCCCTACTGGTGCTACGGGGGCATTGCTCCTCTGATCTCTGAACTCCAAGATGATTGCCTAAGCTGAATTTTCTACAAGACATCCATCTTTATTATAGTACTATAATACAAGATGGAATTTACAGGGCTTTGTGCACAACTGCGGATATCTTAAGTGTGGGCTATTACTTTTCCTTTCCGTTACTTTCCAGTTTGCAAGGCTCACCATCAGTTTATCTCCCTGTAGAGTAAAGGTAATTCCCTTTTTGAGGAGAGTTACACGTAACATATACAAGAGAATAGATCTTCTCATCTTTTAAAAGATCAAATAATTTCTGAACAGGGTTTCAGTTTTATACTGAGTATCTGATGAATAGTGTAGTTTTTCAGCAAAGAATGAGACTGTGATAAACCCTTTTCTAGTGGTTCTACTATTAGTCTGAAAATTACAGGAGTCTTAAAAACTCATGTAAAACACAGCTTTTGTACTTCTCAGCTTTGTTCTCCAAAGTTGTGCTGTTGAACGTCATCTTTTTGGCAACACATGGCAACAGCAACTTACAGAGGCAGAAAATAATCTCGAATGCTGCTGTTGAAACAGAATAAACTCATGGTGTTGACTCCAGCCGGAATTCTGCAGCAGCCCTGCAACACTGCCGCTGAACAACATCTCTGTGTGTTGATTTTCATGAGTTTTACATGCTGCTAAATTCAGTTCAAATTGATCCTCATCTATGTCAGAACAGTGATTTTTTTTTCCCTTCTGGGCTACTAACTAGAGGAAGCAAAGATAAGGTAAGTGAAATGACCTCCTTAAAACTCTATAAAAGTCTTTTTAGAATAAATAGAAAGAATGAACATAATACATGAGTCTCAAATCACATAGAGCCAGATGTAACTACCAGTGACAGTTGAAGCACATATACTTTATTATATGATGCTATTAAATAGCAGGAGAAAGTTCCAAATTTTTAAGAGTTAGAAAAGTTAGAGAAGCCAGAAAGTCCTTCAGGGAATAACTTCTAAATATTTTAAAGGTATACTAGAAATCAGAATAGTGAAGGCGAAAGCAGAGGAAGGAGCACAGCACATTTTTGCAGCACACTGAAAAATCTCTCTGTCTTAGGGGATATTTTTATCTTTCTTTTAAACAATATTTTCTATCTGGAAGAAATCTAGGATAGTGTTTGGCCTAATATTCCACTGCACATATAATTCAAAGTCACCTTTCCCTAGATATTACCTGCCTTATTAAAGAAACAACCATTGCCCTTGTAGGTAAAGGCAAGGGTGAAAAAAAGGCTTACATGTAGATTAAAAATATTTTTCTGAAGTGTGCTGAGGTTTTACATTTTAAGTAACTTGTTAACATTCCAGAGGAAAATCTGCTTTATTTTCTTCCAGAGTTTTGAGCAGACCATCAACATACAAGTGAGCCCTGAACTGTATCTCTACTGGCTTGAAATTAACAGCTTGGCTTTCCAACCAATGTGACCACAATGCAGCAAAGTTTCTGATGTGAAAATGTGGTCTTTTACCTAATCCTTGGTAATTTTTATTTCTGTATGTTTTAGCTCTCATAGCTGAAAGATGTATCTGATGCTTAAGTTCAAAGTTCAATTTTAAAACTTAAATTTAAAAACTTTTCTTCACTAAAGATCATGGAACACTATTTTTTCCTAAAGGAAATTTGTATAGATGAAGTCATGTGGTTGACAATCTTGGCTTTTGCGTCTGACTGGTGAGTATAACTGATGAGCACAGCTATGTGCACCTATTTTGTGTGGTTCGGATTTTAAAACTCTTTGGAGAGCATTTTGCCTATTGCCTCTGAGTGTTTATTTGCTTAGTTTTTCTCAGAGTGAATGTGAATTGTTAATAAATCATCCAATAAGTTGTGCTCAGTAATATGCAGCCTATATCCTGGGCTGGCAAGAGCAGTCAGAGTTTTGGAGGTGAGCTGACAACAGTTTTCTGTTGTTGGTCTATTCAAGCAGATCTGGCAGATTCAAGTATAAGGTATTACTGTTGTTTCAGGCATGGTCATTTCAGATGGGGTATGCTGGCTGCCCCCTGGAAGGACACATGTCCTAGGTAACTCAGAGCATCCAACAGTGTTGTAGGTGAACGTGCTTGGTAACTCTTGTACTTAAGCATGTCTAAATCAGCCCTGAGTCAGACTAAGATACCCTCATGGAAAATGGAGGCAGACGCTGATTTGGAAATTGTGTATTATGCCTTGGTGGGGTGATTTAGCAAGGTCAAGTGATGCTTACACAAAAGGGTCTTCTTTTCCATCCTTGAAAATGCTGGAAAGCATTCAGTAGTATAGCATAGCATATTTTAGTTGGAAGTGGACTATTATGATTATCTGGTCCAACTGCCTGACCATCAGGCCTGACCAAGAGTTAAAACTAGTTGTTAATGGCATTTTCCTAATGCCTCTTAAACACTGACAGGTTTGGGGCATTGACCACTACTCTAGGAAGCCTCCTCCAGGGTTTATCCACTGTCTTGGTCAAGAAATGCTTTATGTCATGCTGCCTAAGCTTCCCTGGCATAGCTTTGAACGATTCTCCTTTCCCTGGACACCCCAGAGAAGATGTCAGCACCTCTCTTTCCACCTCCCCTCCTCAGGAAGCTGTAGAGAGCAATGAGGTTGCCCTCAAGATGATAAGAGTTTTCCTGGTGTTTCATCTAGTGAAACATGCTAGTGCAAATGATCTGCTTCTGTTTCTTACTAAGGGTATCCAAATACATTGTATTGTATTTTTGGATATTTCAATAAAAGGATTTCAAGTAAGAGAATGTAAACAGAATTTATCGTAACAGCAAAAAGAAGAGCTGTGAACAGACTGGAAGATAATTTATGTATTTGACATTGTCTGCTCATATTTGGTGCATATTGTAATCATCGTTATTTGAATTATTCTTTTCTTCTCGACAGGCCTATCCATTATGAAAATTGTTATTGTTTTAATGAGAATAGAAGTTTTTCTGAGTTTTGGGAAGCAGATTATAGCTATTGTTGCTGGTTCCTATAATGCCTGTTAGGCATTACAATTTTATTCAGTAAATAAAGAGTTTAAAACAATAATTGTTGTTTGTTAGAATGAGCATATTTGAATCACTTCTTTTAGCCTCTATAGTGCAGGGCCTTTTAGTCAGCATTTTCTATTTCTAGCTACTACCAGCATTTGGAAGCTGAAAATACTTTAGCAGTCAGGTTATGAATATGAGATGTCATAAGTTAGTGATGAAGGAATAATTCATTTTTAACTACTATTATTTTTGTCATATGTAAGGAACAAACATGGGATTCGTAAGACTCAAAACCGCCATTACGGAAATTAAAAGTCAAACTCTTAAAAGCAGGAATAGGAGTAGCCATCTCTGCGGATCAGACATAGTGGGGTTTTGGTAATGGATAATATTAAGGACACATTAGCCAAGGTTATCAGTCCTGTGTGTACCCAGTTCTCCTTGATATTGGTGGGAACGTTGAATCATAATATCTTGGAGTATTTCAGTATTTAGGGATTTCCACACAAGCTTGTAAGCCATCTGAGGAAGTTCCTTACATAGGAAGTGTGACTTGCCAGACTTTTTGAAGTCTTTGTGTTTTTAAAGACATCAAAACATTTCTTCTTTGGAGTCATTCAAGGAATCCTCTCCTCTCCTCTCCTCTCCTCTCTCCTCTCCTCTCCTCTCCTCTCCTCTCCTCTCCTCTCCTCTCCTCTCC
>JAOEHX010046499.1:5841-16098 GCA_025448015.1 Bolborhynchus lineola | reverse complement strand
ACTTTTGGTGAGAAGAAATTATGTTATGAAGGACTCAGTTGTTTGTTTTTTTTAATATTATTTACACCACTTTCTTCATTTTAAAGTATCTACAGTTGTTACCTTTCTTGTCCCTTGTTAGATTTGACTTCAGGTAGGCATTAACTTTCCCAGTACCGCCCTTGTACACACAGACAGTGTCTGTGTATTTCTCCTGGATGATCTGACTCTGCATCCCTTACTTGCATGCTTCCTTTTTTAGGTGTAGTTAGAAACTTCTCTTTTATCTATGTGGGCCTCTTGCCTTGGACTGACTTCCAACATGTGGGGATGGACCATTCTTGAACCTGAAGATTGATTTCCTTGAAGAGCAACTGTTCTGAAAACATTCATAAGTTTGGTTACAAATAGCAAGGGAGAGTCTCAGAACTGCAAATACTGTGGGAATAGAACTATTTAAAGTTAGTTGCAATTTCTGGGTTAGGTGGAAATACTACATGAATATGATTTGCTTTCATGTCTGCACACAGAAAAAGAGATGTGTGTTAAAGCATAAACTGAGGGAATCTGGAAAAGCAGACCCAAACTTTTATATGAAGTTTGGACTTTGAACAAAAAGCACTGAAGTGTGGGGTAGCTGGAAATTTAAATGGACTGTAGAAAATAAGGTTTGATCTCACTGTTTCTCTAGGTATGATGCAATTCCTAAAGGGCCTCCAGGTCAATGAATATGCCTTCAATTCAAACAAATGCAGCTTTCTAAGATACGAGATAACTTCTCTGTGGTATAATAACTTTGTTGATGCTTCTGATTGGCGTTGTCTCTATCAAACAATCCAGTTTTGCAGATCTATATGACAGCATGCAAAACTGCTTTTCACTTTGCATTAATAGGAAAGATAACACATTTTGCATGTTGTTGCATTTCCAGAGATAGCAAGGGAAGAATAACCTCTAACATTTTGCCTTCTTATGGTGGTCCGCAGTGCTCAGCTGCTGAAGTTTGGGAAGGGAGGGTTTTTATAATTTTCCTTTTTTAAAATTAGAGTGCACTATATTTTGACATCACTTCCATGGAGACAGATTAGAAGTATTGAATATTCCACTACTGCAGTATAGCAAGGGAAAAAAAAAAAGGAAGAGGACTTTTTGAGGAACAAAATGTAGACATTTTATGTTAAGATCTCAATTTTAGTAAGTAAATGAATTCAGTAAAGAACCTTGAAAATAGCAAAAGTTCTTTAAGTGTATGATATTTACATACTGTAGCTGAGAAGCATGCGTGCTTCAGTGAATGTTAGGAATTTGGGGATCTGAATGCATGAGTCTTCACTTTGGATTGCTGTTTCAGCTCATACTTGCTGTTTGGTTGAAGACTTATGCTTGTTCAAAATACTTTGTCTCCTCTGTTGCATTCTGCTGTTGTAAGTACATTGGCTTTATAATAGCAGTAGATAGAAGACAGCCAACTCTTATCATTATTCAAATATGAAAGTGTAAGGAGAATAAGATATGCCAGTAAGAGGAGATAATGATCTATTTTGTTTAATCTGGTTGTTTTGGCACCTTGCAATTTCCTGTGATCTGACTAGCCAAATAGGTGTGAGTCTGAAAATCAAAAAGATGAGGAAGCAATTTGATGCTGTCCGTCATACATTTTGGCAACAGACTGTGAAAATGTGCAAGAATGTTTGCAAGTGATTTGAATGAGTATGTGGAAAGACGTGGATCTGAGGTACCTTTCTTAAAAAAACTAAACTACTCTTAACACAAGAAGAGCTTTCTATGTTCCCCTGATGTGAAAATTATTAGCAGCTACAGGCAGTCCCCATCTGGGAATTTGGAGCCTACTGTCTGGTCTTTCAATCAGATTAGTTGGTGATACTAAAAAGAATGAGTGATACTTGGAGGAACTGTATGTGGCTTATGACAAAAAAAGACTGAATTGGCAACACGTGGCTAACAGCCCACAGACATCTGGTATAAGCCATTTTCCCTAGGAATTATTTTTTTTTTTCAATATATGTTCCTAATCTTTCTTTCTCTAATGTAGGTGATTGCAGGAAATTAGATTAAAAAATAACTACTGTATCAAGGTCTTGACAGGCAAGGAAAAACCCCAGCTTTGGCCTTTTTAATTTTTCTTTGCGATATCTTAAAAAGGCCTGGTGATCTGTTGGTTCTGGGTTTTTTTGGGACGAGGAGGAGATGAGAAGGATTAGATTTTTTTCCTGCTCTATTTTTTATGCTTTAAAATATTGGGGATATTGTAGTGTGATTAACCGATGTGATCAAGTAGCTTTGTGTGCTCCTGGGGAACAAAGCAGCTGCAGGTCTGGTTCAAAAAAAGAAAAAATCCTGGTGAACAATTTTTTCTTGGTAGTGTATTTCTCCAGTGGTGCAGAGCTGACACGGTATTTCCAGTTCTGTCTTCTTTCTAGCCGGGGCTTAAAGAAATTAAAGAGGACAGACAGGACACAGGTGCCACTGTATCCAGCTCAGGCATTGATTATTGTAACTCATGAAGAAGGTTGTAAATTCTCTGCCCATTAAATGTATAATAATTTAACTTTCCTTCATTTTGCTAGTGTTTTTCCTAGGATGATATAGGGAAGGGATATGGGAGGCTGGGATTTTTTTTCAGTCTGCAACTGAAGGGATGGGAAAGTTCAATATTTAACAAAAGAATTTTCTTTTATGTACCAGTAGTAGATTTGTTCCGACTGAGAAATTGTGTTCAATTTGTACATAGCTCAGAAATTGTTGCTTCAGTTTCAGATGTAAAAACCAGTTTCATAGGTTGTTTGGACTTTGTCATATGGTGTTGTAAGAAATAATTCAATTATTTACATATTTTACCTCTAATATTGGTTCTTCACAGACAAACAATGACATAAGAGAGAAAAAGCATTTTGAATCACCCTAGATAATATACTAGTACATGACCCTTTTTGGCTGCAGTTGTGCTGGCTGGAGAAGTTACCCCAGCAGTCTATCACTGTCATTTGCTGGAGTCTGCCATCTTCTGTGATCTGCTGGCTGAGCTGTACATACCTGCTCACTGACTTGTTCTTTAATTAAAATTAAATAGGCTATGCTAAATAGTAGTCTTGAAGTTGAGATTTTTCTGCTGAGCATTTGAGCATTTTTGACTTGTGCAGTAACTCAGATGAACTCTTTATGTGGGTGATCAGAGAAGGCAATAGTCTCGTCTCTCAGCATGTCTGTACTGTCAGATGTATCTGACTGTATATGACTATATATGACCAGGTCTATGTATGCTTGTGTTTCTAGTATACAACTTTCATTTCAGCCTATGTAGATGTAGCACTGTGCTTATGTCCAGCTATTCAAGGCCAAGTTGGACAGAGCCTTGGGTGATATGGTTTAGTGGGAGGTGTCCTTGCCCGTGACAGGGGGGTTGGAACTAGATGATCTTAAGGTCCTTTCCAACCCTAACTATTCTGTGACTCTATATGCATGTTCTGTCCAGCAACACATACTAGTAGAGATACAATATCACAGCTGCACAGCTTCCCTGGGTTTTGTAACTGTTCTTTAAGCAAGTGACCACCCAGCAGGAAAGGAGTTAAGAGTATTGCATGGGCCATCTAGGAATTACATGTGCAATTTCCATTTAGAGTGCAGCTGGTGTTTGTTTTGTCCATGCTATTGCTTAGGATTCTAAAGCATTTTGTTCTTGTCTTCCTCATAAAAGCAATCTTCCCTTGATATATATTCAGAATTACAAAGTTCCTATTCAAATATATAGCATCATAGCTCTTTTTAATCCTTTTGAGTGTTTAATGCAATATCCCCGTAGCAACTTACGCTAAGCACTTGAAGGATCAGGGTATCATTGCCTGTCCCATTGTTCCATTGTGACATGAGTAGGTTTGGTTCCTAACTGATGATGTTTCGTTTGAAGAAATGTTGGGTAGCAATGAGTTGCCCAAACATAAGCCAGTTCTGATGTCTTCAACAGCTGACTTCCAGGTGGTCTCCAGCAAGGTACAGATCTCTTCCAGTTCCTGGGCCATGCTGATGTCTTGGCTGTACTAGTTATTTGAAACAAGCACTTGTTGCCTCTGTTTAGCAGCTGACATTCACCCATAATGTCAATGACTTCAAAGGTAGTTGGTAAGTAAACTGCATGGTCTGAACAAGGAGGAGGAAGATTTGCTCAGAAATCTTTAAGAACATATTTATGTTTGTTTGAATTGTGAGGTAGAAATTAACTAAATAACATAGAAAGTCAGAAATAAACTAAGGCAAGAAAAAGAAAATTGAAATAGGCAAAGAATTTATGTAAAAAATATTTGAAAAGCAATTCGTAAACTTAAAGAAAAAAGCATATTCTTCAGGAATTCTATTAGCAATCAGCAAAATTATTAAATTAATGAAAAATCATAAATTAAATTCTGAAATTTTAAACTCTGTCTTTAGTAAGAAAATGACATTCTCAGAAATTTGTATAACTTGAAGTTTGCATTATTTTGGAGTATAACATCATTAAAATTACTCAAACATGCAGAAGATGAACTTGACAATTTTAATTGATCTTTTCTGTTTTTTAATTCTACAGCCTTATGATCAGAAAATAGTTGATAAAAGGCAAGAGGAGGTATGTGTGTGTATAATCTCCCACTCTAGATAATAATTTTAAGAGTTAGCAGGTAAAACCTGTCATGTAATCCTCTAACAATTATTTGGGAATACCTGGGATCTGCAGATACACTGCTTTTGTTTTCAGTGTAATGTTAGTCTTAGGAGAGTGCCATCCCAAGGAAGTTCCATCAGTGTGGAAAACGGAGCCTCACACTGTTACAACAAGCTCTTCAGGTCTGGTTCCCACAGAATGGTCCATCACGGAGGATGCAGCTGGCTTGAAAACTGTGCCACTGGCTAAAGAGAGCATCCCTGTTAGTGCCTTCCACACACCTTGTCTCCTACTTGGTTTAGACAAGGACACCATTGTTTTCAAGCAGTTATACAAGGGGAAAATGCCCGCAGATATGCAAAGGATCTCCTTCACCCGAGACAGGGACTTGCCATGGTGGAAATTGCCAAGAGTATATGTGAGAGGTACTAGTGATCTGCTGTAGGTTTAAAAGCCTGCACTGGCAAAGAGATGGTCTGGAGAGGTGGAGGTGTTTCTGTCTTGGGCTTCAGGGATTCTAGGAGCCATAAGGTAATGTTTACAGTGATAAATGGACTAAATACTGAAATATTACTGAAAATACTGAAGTGAAACTCCCAAACATGTAATTGCCGAGGTCAGGGAGCACAAACACCTTTTTTTCTGCTTTCTGACTAGTGATACTGTGCAGCTCCAGATATTGCAGGCACATGTGTGTATATCCTTCAGAATGCTCACTGGCACCTTATGACCTCTTTTGCAGAGATTTCATATTTTTTGCTTTTAAGTTGCATTTCTTGATGTTTCTTTAATAGCTGGCAGCTGTGAGTTCCCTGACTGTTCCCCTGTATTGCTACCAGGATACCTTCCTGGTAGCAAAATTTCAGCTCAGCTCCCTGCAGATGTTTACCATATCCGCACTCTCTACCAGCTCACCAGCGGCCCTGGTTTACCATTTGACATAGTTATTACTTTTTTATCATTGTTGTTTGCTGGCTTTTACTTTTTTTTTTTTTTTTTAATAAACAAATTGTAATAGTCAACTCATCAGAAGGCTGCTTTGCAGCTCAACAGACTGGGAATTTACACTTTGCCATCAAGGAGATATTTTCATTTTACCAGGTATTTTGAAGTTCAGGAGGGTATATGGGCAGCATTGAAGGACTGTCTTAGGTAGAGGATTTTGATGCAACATGGTTCATAATCATATCATTTGCCTCTTATGTATCTCTCTGTCTCAAATTGACAGCTTGGTTTAATCCACACTGGAACTATGGAATAAATTATTTTGAATTTGGCTATGGGATTAGGCCATTCCTATAAACCAGGGAGCAGACCAAACTGACAGACTTGTAAGTTTACCTTTGAACTTGGTTCACTTTCTGAATAAATAGCAACAGCAGCAGCTCCCCTCTTGTCCACGATGTGTTCTGATTTACACAGAAATAGAATTAGATTGAAGAAATTCTCTTCTTTCACAGTCAATTAAGGAAGCTGATTAATCTGTTACAAAAGCTGAGCACTCAAAATATAGTGTTGTGATGATGATTTATGAAACTGATAAGTTCTCCTATGTTTACATACAAAAATATTTCTCAGGCAATATAAAAGTATGCTTTATCACAGGTCCACATTATGATGCATGATTTTTATGGATTATAGTACATTTTTGTTGAGTTGATCTTTAACAACTGTCTTCTGTAAACAATTACATGGGAAATGTCAAGCAGCATTCTTTCTAAATACTGTAATTTTATGGAAGCCCTTCTAAAATGTTTATGAGAATAGTTGTGAGTTAATGGGAAAGGTGAATAACTTTAGCAGAGATAAATAACTTCAGCAGTGATGTGTAAATGCGCACTTGTAATTAGGCTAATCAATGTCTTATTAATGAGCATGTAAGTAAACAAACGTCTTCTGTGTCTTTGTTTAATATGGCTATAAAAAGCAGCTGAATCCATTTTTCCACCTTGTGATAATTTTGCACTTTGCCCATAAGTCATATAGAAAGTAAATGGTATGTGATTATAGTGCTTGTGGCAATTTTGCCCCCAGTGTTTATGCTTTTATCTTCATGAATATTGATCCTTTTTTTTCCATTTAAATAAGTAAAGGAAATGAGAAATGTCACTACATAACCTGTTCTATTTGTTTGACTACTAACAAATGTGTTCCACCTTCGTAGAAGAATTTTATATGAAGTGATGGCACAAATTAGTTACTCTTATCATAACATTTACAATTTCTTTTTTTTTTCTTTTTTGCTTTGATGATGTGCTGTACTACGTCACAGTTTATGAGCTTTTATGTGCCAAGTTATATACATGTGTGTGAACAGTGCCTGACAGAATGAGGCAAGAGATTCATTAGAGCGGTGGACAGTGGTAGCAGAAGCAAGTAAATGTTTTGTCCAAAGAATAGAAAGAAACCCCGACCCAACTCTGTCCCAGGGCTTGAAATATTTTGTCTATTGTACTATGTGTGGTTACCCAGGTCTTCATTTTCTGATTTCACAAGAAGTCCTAAAAATCCCTTTTGTTCCCTCCAAGGAAGACAAATGGTTTATCACATTCTTTGAAAATGCTCCTGATAATCAGAAGTGTAACTGTAAGAGCGTGAACTGTCTAAGAATGATAAGCGTATTGTCTCTAATCTCATCCCTGTCTGTGTTGTGGCATACGTGTGTGTATGTGTGTGTTCGTGCACTGTGTGTTATGTGCGTGGGTGAACCAGCTATTTCTCTTTCACTGTGCAGTTATCTCAGCAAAATAGTACCGGCTCTGAGGGTCACTTTCTTTGCTTACACAATATGCTCAAAGTAATGCAAGCAGTTGCTACTCTATTAACTGTCAGGCTAAAGTTGTTAAGAATCAGCCTTAGGATGAGGAAAGTACACATAAACTATAGTGTACTTTAAATCAGACAAAATTGCAGCTACAACTTAATAAAATTCTCATGTTTTGAATAGTCCCTGACCTGAGAGAATAACACAACAATTAATTGCTAGAGTCAGGTTGGCTCAAGCATATGCCACTAACTAGACATAAAGCATTTTAACAGAAGATTAGTACAACCTTACTACTAATAAATATAGAATAAAAAAGAGCTTGTGGTGATATAAATACACGTAGTAGCAGGCTGCAGATCATGTATTTAAAAAAAAAAACCAAAACCATGCCTGTGGAAGGCTTAAGCCATCAATACGAATGCTGTGTGCAGTCAAAGTCCAAAAGCCTGTGGAAAAGATGGCTGCAATAACTGCAACCAGGGAAAGCAGGAAAGGAGGAAAGTGCAGTTTGACAGTCTGGAGAGAAATAAAAACTTGATAGCAGGATTTTTGTTTTTATGTATTTGAAAGCAAAACAAAATGCTTCATTGAATGCTTGACTTCCTATCTTTCTCTAATTCAGATCGCTAGATAAAATGACCATTCCTTGATTCTGGAGGAAAGTTTTGTGTTTGAAGTTTTATACTTCTGTTAAAAAGACAAGCAAAATAGAAGTGAATGTCATTCAGTGCAACTATAAATACCCAATAAATAATAAAAATTAAGTGTTTGGAAACTATAAAAAGTCCATAAATATCATCAATATGATTTTGAATATGCTTCATTTTTGCACAGTTCATAAAAAGGATGAGAAATGTAGAATCATGTCATGTTGTTGTTTCAGAGTTTAAATGTTCTATATAAAATATGATAATTTTTACTATTGTAATTCAGAAATGCAGTTATAAGAAGAAATACTCTGAAAAAAGTCACTAATAATGTCACATCTGGACTTTAATGAAATATTAATACTAAGTTATGATAAGAAGAGTACCTGTCTCTCATCTTTCTTTTATCTAAATATTTAATATTTAATACTTTATAATAGAGATAGAGAGTAGACCAAAGTAGAGGTTGATACCATTTTATTATGCATGATTTTATTACCAGGTAAGAGTATTTGAAAATATTTAGAATATTATAGGCTCAAATACAGAATATTTAAAGCTGTGTAATGTATTCTGTAGCAGAATCTGAGATGCTCCCTGACATGTGAGACTGTAGATATAAATGCAAAGCTTGTAGGAGTGTCTACATCCATGTTCTTTACCGGTCCTTTCGAACTTGACATTTTCTGTGTTTCTATTTCATTGTCACAAATACAGCAAGGTTGGTTTGGTGTATGTGTGTTTGGGTTAATTTTTTTGTTCGGTTTTGGGGTTTTGTTTGAGTTTTTTTAGTTATTAGAAAAAGTTCTGCATTGAATGACATGTCAAATATGGACAGTGGCATAATGAAGTCTAAATCTTATCAAAATGTTAGAAGAACACAGTGTCTGAGACTTGATGAAGTGTATAATTGACAGCTGCATAGAAACAGCTTTACGTATAAAGTGATCCTACTAACAGTGTCTGCCAAGTCAAAAGAGCAATCAAATGCTGAAATGAAAAATAGATTTAGTTGATGCTGTATTATTTCATTTAACTGATACATCCTGTTGGACTTTGCTAACTTTATTCTTCATGGCAAAACCAAACCACATAACTACTAACCAAGGACAATACTAAAATGTCATAGGGTGCACAGAGGGTTACATAGACATTATTTTCAAAATAAAAATGTGTATTGAGAGAGAATACAGCTTGGAAAAGAACTTGGAATCATGTAAGGTGGCCACAGGAACACTTTAGGGAAACAGAAAAGTTCTGGATCAGACCCCTACATGGAACTTAGCCATGAAATGCTTGACAGTTGTTATTTCAACATATTTTAGTACTTTGAGATAATATCATGTAACAGTAGTTTGACAAAGGATCTTTGCCTCTGCAGAATTTTGATCTTTTAAGTTCTTCAAATGGGAATCAGAAGTAACCATGCAAAACTAAATTGTAATCATGTGAAAGCAAATTTGTGACAAACCAGGGACCTCTTTGTTTCCTTTGAAATAGTGGAGAGTGCATAACTTGCATTCAGTTTGGACACCGCAAGTCTTTGATGGAAGGAAGCATTTCTATTACTTGGTTCACATTTACCTTTCCAGGAAGAAAAATTAGGCTACACCACCCACCAGAAACTGTTTGTGGTGTTTAACTCGTATCACACAGTCCAGTGTTTCGTTGTCACCTGGTATTTCTCTGTATATAGTTCTCTGTTTTCTGCTGTTGAGTCTTTGTAACCTCTTGGGAACCAGGACCAAGTTCTTGTTCTGGCTTTAGTCTGTGTTTGAAGCAGGTCAGCAATACGTGCCATAATGTAAGATCTGACAGTGATTTGGCCTCAAAACCCCGTAATTTCTCTCTTTAAGTGAAGCTTTGGAGCAGAAAAGTGTGTTCCATGCTTGCAGGGCAGTTAACTCCCTAAAGAGAGAGCTATGATAGCCAGAAAGACAAAAATACAACTTGGGTAATGCCTTAGAAGTATGATTTTTCTGTTATCCAAGCAAACTACCGCAAATTTAAAACTGAATCTGGAAAAGTATCTTTATATTACTTACAATAATAAAATTACACGATAAAACCATTTTTATAAGTGTGTTCTTTTAAATCTACTGAAAAATAGATTAGTTCAAATTATTGTTACCTGTCATGGGTTCAGCAGTAGCAGTCATTTTTTCTCCTTCTCAGTAGCTGGTGCAGCACTGTGTTTTTGACTT
>JAOEHX010046498.1:54908-72566 GCA_025448015.1 Bolborhynchus lineola | reverse complement strand
GGCTGGGGCTGAGTGTGCAGCGGAGCTAGAGTGAGATGTCCAGGAATATCCAGAGCAGCTGGTGCCAAAGAAATCTCATCCTAGGAGCCAATACAATAGCCTGGTGGTGTCCGCAGGTTGTATCCAGCTGTTGCCTAGCAAGCCCATCCTCAGAGACAGGCAGCAGGAAGCAATTGATGCCAATAAATGCAGCAGCTGGGCTGACTACCACCCAGGCAGGAGATGAGCAAAGGGGCTCATGAGCAGCGTGGGCAAAATTTCATAGGTATGGATGGGACAGGGGAGGCTGGAAAGAAGGGGCAGACATAGAAAGAAATTAAGAAAGAGCGACACTAGAGCAGGTATAATGAAGAGAAGAGATGTGGGATGATAGACCTGAAACTAGACAAAGAAGAGGTGAAGTAGAAGTTCATCTATAGGTAGATCCATCTGTTTAAATGTTGCCTGAAGGTATTAGTCCAATACATAGAGTTCTTTCAGAAATAAGTAAGATGACTTAGCACCCACTCAGAAACCTGGGGAAATAAATTCACTTATCCCTTTTTCCAAGAATGCTTATGAGCACTTCAGGGTCACAGACTAGCAAAGGAATTAGAGACCGCAGTCAGATTAAGAGAAAGCACAGAACAGTCAGTTTAATGCTATCCAAGTCTTCAATACAGCACACAGTGGCTGAGAACATGAGAAATTACAGGGCGAGACCACCTCTGACAAGACAGTATCTTTGACAGAGAAACCAGGAAATATCTTTTTCAGAAAGACCCTGGCCACTTTTCTACAAGCTGCTCTCCTCATATGTCCTCTGCAGCCACAAAAGACGGAGAAGGGATACTTGACCAACTGATGAAGCTTCTGGTTAGTAGGCACCTATCCATGGTGAAGAAAAGGGATGGACATCAGCAAAGCATCCTGTCAGAATCAGTTTGCAGATGCTGGCTAGGATTAGCAGATGAATGAATGATTCTCCTCCTGCATTGTATGACTGTGCAGATACTTTTCTGTTACTGTTTCCTCCTTGGTTTATAATTTTACTCCTTCTTTACTCTTTTTATTCTTCACTTCTGCTATGGGAGATCCGCTGGCTTTTTTATATCGTATCCTCTCAGATTCAGTCTTGGTTTTTGTGCTCTGTATTGCAGCCAACCTGTAAATATAAACCAGGTAAAGCTTTAGAGCCCACAAAGACAACCTCAGAGAGTCTCCATGGGAATATTTAAGCCAGAGTGTGTTGGTCTTCTGCTAGGCAGCTAGCAGTGCGAGTGCTTTCCCTCAATACAAGAGGGATAATGTTAACATAGTTAAGCATGAATTTAGACGTGTCACTGCTAATCCCTAGATTAACAAGAGGGAAGGAAATGTGTCAAAATAATAAAGTACCTATTAAAAAGGCTGTAGAGACAGACACTGATCCATAGTTAGCACCAATAGATGACAGAACATCGTCAGTGAAGCGTGAGCTGTCATCTGGCAACACTTTGTTCTGTAGAAACCAGATGAGTTAGGGACTTATGTCAGACTCACTGGGGATTTTCAGACATTGAAAGAAAGGAATAAGGAAAGCAAACTTGTAAAAAAAAAAAATAGTTTTTTATTTATTTAAAATCTTCACTTTAATTTGGGGTCTTTAGGACTTTATCCTTTTGTGGGAAGTGGTGATCCAGCAGGGTACTGTGAAGCCCTTTGGATGAATAAATAAGTTACTTTCTTCAGCTCATACTAGGAAAGAGGATAAAAGTCTCAGAGGAAGTCGGGTAGGAGCCCCAAGAGTCTAAGACATTTGGAGACACTTGGGGGCTATGTGAAGCACAGGGCTTCTCAGGTGCTAATCCTGTGTTGCTGATTTAGTTTATCATCTAACAGTGTGTATGTGAAACTCTGGCTGACATTGCTTTTTAATGTTTCCTAGTGGTTATGCTTCCCAGCGGAGAAAGGAGAGTCTATAAGCTGCTTTTAAAAGCTCACTAGCCCATCTGGGGAAGTTGTGGGAGAACCATGCTACAACCCAGGGCAGCAGAAGGCAAATGGTGTTTGGGGCCTGTGCCTTGGCTCTGCCTGACTTCTGGGCAGCATGCTTGGCACCAGCAAGAACTCAGAAATCATTAAATGGAGGAAAAACAGGAAAAGAAAAGTGTGTGTGGTATCTTTTAATTGCCTTATGGTTTTGGGCCTCATTCAAGATTTTCTTATAAGCAGGTGGGAGGTCTAGGAACGTATCTGGCTGTGTCATTCTGTGTCTCGTTTGGAAAACGAGTGGCATATAGTACTATAAGTGCTTGGGGATATGGCCCATGGTAAAATCAAATGGGAATATTTCCATCTCTCTTTGCTACAGCTTAAGAAATACCTGCTTTTACTGTCCTCTGAAGCTGTCTCTTCCCAGCATTCATTAATGGAGCATCAGCTTTCAGAGGAAGAAAAGGTGGTTTTGCAATTTCCTGTGAAATGTTCTAGGAGTTTTCTTGCTTCTCTTTTCTGTGCTTCTACGTTCAAATCTGCCTGTGCTGCTTGAAAAGTTAAGTGTCTGTGTGGTTTAAGACATCAACTTGATATTGTTTTTATAGCGAGGGTTCTTAATTATACAACTCCAAGAGAAGCATTTCAAGGATAAAGATTAATTACTTTTAACATTGCTTCATATTTGTTATGCTGCAGATAATGCTTGTTTTAAGTAAGTGGAAACAGGTGTGTAACAATTGATTAAATTAAATTAAACAAGCAAGTAGGGAATGAAATGCACATGGCTATTTTTAAGCAGAGATATTGTAAACACTAATTAAGCAGCTGGAAATCAATAACTACACAAAACTATTCCCTCTTCCCAATTTTATGAGATGGAAGACGCTCTCATATTTTCAATCATGACAAGGTTATTTATACTTCACTGATGTATGAACAAGAAGTGCCCATAACCAGGCCAGCCATGATATGTAGCCAGCTGAATTTTCTGGACCTTTCTGAGTCCTGTAGAGGCCCACGCAGCATGATGTAGCACCACTTCCAGACTGCCCGTTGATTCCCAAAAGAGAAAGTACTTGTCAGAAGTGAATCAGTTTCAGAACTAATTAGCAAAAATAATCCTCTGGCTAAAATTAAGTCCTTTTATATGAAATAAGGAATATCTAGTACCTTTCCAGTGCTGAATTACCATGCAAGGCTACTGTCAATTTTGTGGGTATGTGAATAAAAAAGGGGACAAATGGATTTGCTAAATTCTCCAAAGGCCTCCATCTTAATTTCTGCTCTTAGAGAGTCCCCATTAGCATTGACCTTCTTAGTCAATAGATGTGCTCCCTGCAGAAGCATGGGCAGGTTCTTGGCTTTTCCAACTAAAATCAGTTTGATGGCTTTTTTCTACTACTGCTAGCAGAACTCAACACAGCTAAGTAACAGCAAGAAGCTATTTTCTAGTCTGCTTTGTGCAATCCTATACACAGTGTTTTTACAAAGCTCCTACCAGCTACCTGCATGCTGGTTCACACGAGGCAACAAAAGGCTGAGGTTGGATGCACACAGGATCCACAGCAGACAACTTGCTGCATGTGGTTCATTTCACAGGTCTCCCCATATTTGTTAAGGAGGGGGTTTTCCTTTACCCAATGGAGTAAGTCTTGTGCTGCCTGAGGAGGGGGTTAGGGTTAGGGTTAGACCTCAGAGTCTACCTTAAAAAAAATAATATTGTTATTATTAAAAATAATAACTGAAAAAGAAAAACGTGTGTGGAGAGGGGAGAGCTGCGGTCTTCTCTTTTTGTCCATAGGAGCCACAGGAAAGGTGAGTGAAACTGATTCTACCTCCATCCATACACACCATCTCCAGCTAATTCCAAATCAAGTCCAGATGTATTTTACAGTCAGAGTGGTGTGTCACAGAGTCTGGATGGATGGAAGGTTTCTGGATGGATGGAAGGTATCTGGATGGAGCTGTTCACTTGGCATACACAGTTAGAAATTAAGTGGAACACAGACTGGACTATGCTCATCTTTGCCTCCCTACATCTTCCTACCATCATTATCTCCTCTGCCTGTTGCTATAAGGGCTGGGAAGCCATAAAAATACTATTCCTGATAAGGGAGACTTTGAGGGGGAGCAAGGAGGAGAGGAGGCTCTTCTCCTCTCTCCTGGCTTTACAGGTATGCATCTACAGCTTTTAGTTTGGATTGTAAAGGCATCCAAAGGTTTAAGTGGAAGGCTGGATTTACTTTCACCTGAGCACCTTCAGCAGGGACCCACCTGCTGCTTTCACAACATCTCTGTTTGGTCCTCCTTCCACAGGAATAAGAGGATTTGTGACTGTGGCTGTAGAAAGTGGGCAACTTGCTGCTATTTGTAGAAGCATAGAATGGTCTGGTTTGGAAGGACCATAAAGCTCATCGAGTTCCAACCCCCTGCCACAGGCAGGGACATCTTCCACTAGACCAGGTTGTTCCAAGCCTCATCCAACCTGGCCTTGAGCCCTTCCAAGGATGGGACATCCACAGCTTCTCTCGGCACCCTGTGCCAGTGCCTCAGCACCCTCACAGAAAGAACTTCTTCCTTACATTTTACCTGAACTTCTCCTGTTTCAGTTTGAACTTATTTGAATATCCTTGTCCTATCACTACACTCCCTGATGAAGAGGTTTGCTTGCGACTGGAAACTCATGGTGTTTTGCACACGTTTACTGGATGAGAGTTTATGTAAAGACAAGAGGGTTCAGTTCATCATGTTTTCAAAACCTATTTGCTGAAAGATCTGTCTGCCTCTTCTGCCATGCTTTATGTTAATAATTTCCTGGTCCTGATGAACAAAAATAAGACCTCTGTGGACTCACTGAACCCTTAAAAAAGAGAAGCAGCTCTCACCTGCCTCTGCAGAATTTTCTTATATTAGTAATTATTGTTCTGATGTTTTATCACTGGTAAGTAGGAAATCTACCAAAGAATGAGCATTTAATTAAACTACAGGCAAAGAGGCACTTGATGGTTAGACACTGCTTGAATTGAAGCAGTCTTTATTAACATAACTGAAACAGGTACTGACCATTGAATATCAGCTTCACAGATGGTCCTCTCTGCTATTGCCTTGTCATTGTTCAATTCGCACCACCCAAATGTTATCTTTTCACTAAGATATTACTTCAGAATACATTTCCCCAATGGCTTACAGGGCAAAATAGTAGTGCTGAGAGTGGATATGTGCGTGATTGCCCTCAGAAGAAAAGTTGCCCAGTTCATTCTGGTGATGTCAAAACTCTATATGCACAACAGAAATTGCATTGCATCAGCTGATTAATCGTGCACATTTTCTGTGTGTTGTGATAATGCTCCTTATTCTAATGTCTGCTTTAATAGACATATCTTTCTGATAAGGTACAAAATCTGCCCTGCTAAGACAACAGAGAGTTTCATCTCCTGAGGTCTGGACTCCACTGAACTCACTCTTCTGGGAGAGTTTCCAGTTTTTATGTTGTTTTGGGAAATTAACTTTGTGCCATCTTGGCCCCATTAAACCAGTGGGAGTTTTGCCTTGGACTGCAGTAGAATTAGGATGTTGTGCGCTCTATAATAATTGAACTGGAAATTATAGGAGCACAATCTTCCTTCTGCCCTATTAAGGAGCTTAACAACTTGCTAGGAGCAAGCTTCTGCAGATAAGGAATCTGTGCAAGTATTTACACAAATCCCACATGAAGTAAAGCTTATATGTTTCTAATGAATGAAATGTAATGTGCTCATGCTGGGCTCAGTGTTCAGCAGCTTGCTGCCAAGCCTTCAGCTGAGCTCAGGTCTATTGATGTTAAAAATGGATAAAATGTTAACTTCTGACATACCTTTTTGGTATAAGAATGCAGGCACTGAAATTGAGTGGAATTTTAGACTTTATTTCAATGGAAGCAGAGCTCCTTCTACAAATTCCATCCAGCATGGGGAGGAAGGTTTTTGTTTCTCTTTTCTCTGTGAAATATTTTGTGTTTTCTCCTTGTATCATGTCATGTAAAGGAAGAGATTGTCCCAGACAGAGGACACCATCTTACTCTGAATAGCAGGCACTGATCAGCTTAGCAATAGCAACCAAACAAGGACCATCAGCCTATTTTCTTCCCCCTTCTCTTCATGGGATGGGCAATCTGAAAGTTGAGGGGTGTAGGTGAAGACAATGGGGAAAGCCCTGCACCACAGTTGCCACTGGTGATGCATCACTACTATCCTCTGGGCAACTTTGGATTTCTCAGGATCCACCACAGGATACAACATCCCTTTTTTAACCTTCAGCCCTTAGCACAGACACGCTCTTCAGGAGACAGGGCTACCAACCAGGCAGCTGTCAGTGGTCTGCAGAAGACCCTGCGGGAAGCCAGACTGCTCTCACTCTGATACCTTCTCTCAGCAGCACAGCACAGAAATGTATTGTAGGGATCTTTTGAGCAAGCTGTTAAGGACAGAGGAATTCAAATAAGATGTCCAGAAGTGGACTGGGAGATGTTTTGATTTGCTTCATTGGTCAACACTGTGGGAATCTTAAGCATCTTTATTAAAACTCCTATTATTAAAGATGAATCATACAAGTAAACGTTTTCTCAAATCCTCAGGAATTACAAGTGATAGTATTCACAACATGTACATATGTTCTCTCTCTCCCTGTATATACTTCTATTTAAAAGTAGATACCACAAAAACAACTGTTTTTTTCAAAAGCATATCTTGATCAGAAAACTGCATTCCTCAGTCTGCCATCATCACATGATGACCTGGCAGGGCCAGCCAGTTGACCAAGTAAGGACTTACATTAGGCATTAGTCAATGATAACATCCAGAATGAAGAAGGAAAGCCATGGCATGTAGAAGACTGCTTCCCTGAACTCCCATCCTCTGTGTTCTCTAGCCAACAGCAATTAATCTATTATGGCTTCTCATCTACTTGATTTTTCAGGAATGTAAATACTGAAAATTATGTTTATTTTGCTTAGTAAAGTCAAACGATAAAAAATAAAAACCTTAGGGTATGTAAAGATATGTTCCTACCTCTTCTGGCTGAGTGATGCTGGACAAGTCAGCATCTCTGCCCAGGTCTCCCCTTGAGACCTGAGCCAGCTGTAAACCAAAGTTGGTCAGCACAGCTATGTGACCTCACTGCACAGTAGGACAGTGACTAGCAAAAAGCTTGTGGTGCTGCCGTAAGGTGAAGAATAGCACATGAGTAAGATGCTTGCAGCAAACTGGAGATTCCTGGGGAAGCTGAGAGGAGGCAGTATCCGCCTTCCCTGAATTTCTCTGAAAACTCTTCCATGTGGATCACTCTGCTCCTTGCTTATTTTGTGTTATTCCCTGGGTAGAAAGACTGGTTTCAATCAAGCCCAGCTTATTCCTCTTGTAATAAAGTGTTTACTGGATATCATATGCTGAAATATCCTTTGTCGGGAAAGTTCACAAACATCCGCTCAGATGTCTACATCTCTTTGCCATCCTGCTGTGAGGGTGAGGCACAAACAGGTGAGGGACAGCCCAAATTTGCTAATGAGTCTCTGTCTCTAGTCTGAGAGATAAGCACAGGTCGCAGGCATTGGTGTTTCTCGTACCGGTGCATCTAATTTCTAGTCAGGGAAGTTGTTTTCTTCCCAGGTGGTCAGTCTAGTAAAACAAAGCAGCCGGCATGGAGGGCATCAGAATGGAGAGCAAACACAGCAGTGTTTTAGAAGCTGTTTAATATTTTAAGCTAGAAGTGCAGGAGGACTCTGATGATGTTTGCAAAGATAATGCTCAGTTGTATAGTTAAAAATGCTGTAATCTGTTCAAGTCCATAGCGTTTCAGCAGAAAGACCCTGTGTGTCAATGCATGGGAAGACATGGGATCAGCACTGAATTAACTGAAGCAAGAAGTTAGAGGGCAGGGTGAGGAACTGCAGTGGATGATCCAGGTAAAGGAACAACGTGACAGATCTAACGCCCCTGGAAACAAGGGGAGAGACTTCCCTCAGGGCAGCATTCACCCCACCTTAGCTCCCACCTTGCTTCATGCTGCATAAGAATGATGCATTTATGAAGAAGCACAAGTTACATGGGCCAGAGGTCATCTGCTGCTGCTTTGTCCCAAGTCTCCCTGGAATATAGTTTTCCACTACCATCTGGCATTTGCTAGATTTTTACATCTGTCTTTCCCTAACAGCTACCCTCTCGAAGCACCCTGACATAAGGATCGATGAAAACCGTGGACTGGGGTCTTTAGGAGCACCAAACTTGAAAACTTTTTTCCTCATTTAAAGCCACATCTTTTTCTTTCCTTGTTTTTTGCTGGTTTACTTCTCCTGAAGTAAGCATAAAGACTTAGTTAAATTATCTATCTAAATGTAAAAGCACTGCTGAATCTACAATCATTTTCATTGTCAACTTAGTGTGATGATTTTTTTTCTCTTGGCTTTGCACAAGGAGCCTTGGCACTATACTGACTCTTGACATAGAAACTCCCTTTGCCACTGCAAATGGGGCTATTCTCTTGCAGCCTTTTAGGTCTCCTTCATAAGCCTCCTAATCTTTGATGGGGCAGAAAGAAGGATGTTTGCATGAGAGCCATCTGTCAGGGTCGATAGAAACCCCAGACTCATCTGGGCCTTAGAGACTGCTCCAGCCTTGAAGGCTTCACTCAGCAGTACAACAAACACAGATGGTTTCCCTCTTGGACCCAGGACAAACGTGCTGCCTTACAGGACGTGGCAATGATTTTCCTCAAGTAAGCCTTCTGTTTAAAACACATGAGCTATCTGTATGTTTAGGTCTGTGATAAATGCAACTTATACCCCTTTATGTGCATTCTTTTATATATAAGGGAAAATGTAAATATTTATGATAATGTTTCAGAACAGTTAGGTGTGCTGAGTGCAGGTTTCAATCTGTTGCACTTTTAACCTCCACAGCTTAAAGGGAAACCACCAAAGACAAGTGTTGACTACCTCAACCAATCTGTTTGATAAAAACCAGCACTGAACATTGATTTATCGATTGAACTGCTCTGGCTGCAAAGTAACTTGTTTAACCATCCATAGCCTGTTTCATACCTAGGAGATGTGACTAAACGAATAAATTGGACCTTACGAAATACAGTTTCTTAATTCTCCACGTATAAAGTCTCCATGTATAAATTTACTTAATACTACCCCATGTATATTTATTTTATAAATTTATTTAATTCTCCATGTATAAATTTACTTTGGGCATGCACATGCTTGCAGCGGCCTATGAGTCAGCATAAACCTGGACCAAATTTTATGTACCATGCATTACAATTTCATACAGAAATAAGCAGCACAGGCTGAAACTGGGCTTAAGCACAATAGGATAGTGCAAGCGCTGAGTTAGCTCATCTGCAGAGTATTATCTAAGATGGAACAACATGTTACTGCATAGAGAAGCTACTTGAGGCTCGATCATTAACAGTTTTCTGATGCCTAAGACCTGTTAAAATGAGATCACCCTTCACCTCCACCTTATCAGGGCTTCTTATTTCATCTGAAAATAGTGCCAGGGGTTGAAAGTCAAATCTGAACATAGCCATAATGTAAGCAGTTGAATACAAAACCCCAAAGAACCACAGTGAAACATCTTTGAATTAAGAGAATGGAGAGATCTCTTTTTGAATGGAGATCAAATACCTTTGATTGTATGCTACTTTTTTCACAGTCTTCTGCAGTAGATATGGAATATGCGGAGGTGACAACTACATCATTTTTAGGACAATGGACCTCCTGGTGCTGATAATCACACTCACCCTCATCTTCCTTTGCATGGGAACATGCTGTGATACGGCTCACCTGATGGTCTCTGGTACCTTGTTCCTCTCCCTTGCAGAACAGACTCACCTCCTTCCCAGCAGTCATTCTCAGCACAGACTCACCTCCTCCCCAGTTGCATTTGCAGGCAGCTTCAGCTGCTCTGCTCCACACCCATGCCTGGTAGGCAGCCTTCTTTGTGTATTTGGCATTTTTTCCAGACCATAATGTTTATGAAAAAGGCAGTGTTTTTAGAGAGAACCAGCATCTATCATGTAGAACTATTTTATTCATGGTGGAGAGGCGACCCAAAACCAAGAAAGCTTGGGCATTTTAAATGACGCATGGCACCTGAGATTTACCAGCCTCAGTGCTCTACTTTCAGTAATTCCCCTCCCATCCTAAAAATGGAATTTTATTTAATGTAAGACTTCTAAGCAGGAAAACAACCCACCACGTGTTATGAATCAAGACTAAACAATAGTTCTGTTCTAGCAGGATGTCCTCAAAACCAACCCTACAAATCCATCATACCAGCCATTTATCAAACTTGGTTATGCTGGTATGAGCACAGCACCAGTAATCTGTAAGGAACAGCCTTTTATCTGGCCACTCCTTCTATAAATCCAGTATTTTAACTGGTTCATAATGAACTGCTACTGTCAGGAATGAGATCTGATTCTGGTCTTCAATTTGGACAGATTCAAAGTGAGTTCACTGCTAGCAAAATTACAGCTGGAAAACAATCTTTACTAGTCACCACAGTGTTAAAAAGCCAGCTGTGCTTGCACTGCAAAACCAATTGCAGACCTACTATTGATCAGCAAGCATAACATCAAGGGGCACCATGCAACTTTCAAGAAACCACTCTTTCCTATGCTGTGCGCTGGGAAGCTTCAGTAAGCCAAATATTCAGTATAGAAAAAGAAAGTTCTAACAGGAAAAAAGTCTGAAAGGCAGGCAAAATTCTTACTGCCCTTTGGACGTTTGAAAATTTGACCCTTGAATTGCAAACCAAGCCAGAAACAAATACAAAAATAACAAATGCATAAGTCAGTAATAGCTATACATACAGATGCATGCATATATGTACATGTGTCAGTGTATACATGTGTTTGTGTATTTGTTTTCTATTAGATTGTCTCCTCCTTTCCCATCTGTCAAAGCTGCATCTTCTGTCTTCTAAAGCAGTAGCCTGGAAACTTTTAGACATGTGCTTATCTTTAATTACATGAGTAGTTCCCCAAGTGCTGATGGGAATACTCACATATGAGGGAAGAGGGTTAAAGTGCAGATTTATTACAGACTCAGACTGTTTTCCAGGCTGTGTTTGTGAAATAACTGAACAGGAAGGATCAGAAAGCTGGCAGGAGTCCCAGCCCTCTTACAAGCAGGACAACAACTGTAAACACTTAAAAGACCAGATTTGGGAGTAAATCCTCCATCAAACCGGTGATGAGACAGTCCATGTGGAAAGAGTGCATTAAATCTGAAGTGCTTCATGGCATCGTGTGGTGCCAGGCAAGAGGTGACTAGTGTTGGATTTGGTGTGATCCTGCTGTGAGTGATAGGCCACTTTCCTCCTGAGTAAAGCTATCCTGTAATATTCCCAAAGCATCCTTGGGATGCAGTGGTTAGAGCAGGAAATGATTTTCTTATCCTTAGGGAATTTTTCCAGTGCTATAAACGACTGACTTCTTCAGTCAGGACAATGAAAACATAGAAAGGCAATCTTGAGCTGAGTTTCAAGTTATAATTTCTGATTTGAGCATTTTGCTTCACGAGCTTATTTTTTCAGTGATTCATTCTGATTTTTCTGAGTTCATAGGAAAATAAGACAAAACTTGTGCTCCTAAGTAAAAGGCATCCCAGTGTTAAAATAAAGGGCACTTTATTTAAAATTCCCTGCAACAGAGAGGTCTTGACGATGTTGAAATTAAAATCAAAGTCATACGGAAACAATTTTTTCATGAGCAGTTTGGGGGTTGTGTGGTTTTGAGGTTTTGGGGTTTTTTTTGTCAGTCAGAAATCTCAATTTTGGCCAGAAATTCTTCACGTACTTTGCTTGGGAGCCTAAGCTCCATTTTTTCAGGAGCCATGCAAGCATTTATGAGCTTGCTTTCAAAAATGCGTCTCCAAGACACCTGAACACACACAACTTAACACTCAGGGAGGTGAGGAATGTGCTTGTCTCTCCCAGGCATGTACAGGGAAAGCTCACAGTCCTTCCTTTAGAGCATTTAAAAGCATGCTTGGGACTTTGTGGGACCACACCTGAAACACACGGGATGTGAGTGTTGCACACTGCAGGGCTGGCCATTAGCACTTTCTCCCTTTGGCTTTTCTGTACAATGTATTATTTATGAAAGAAACCTTGACTAATTTAAAGCACGCTGGTGCTGTTGAATTGGAGTAGCTGGTGGTGGAAGAGAAGGAGGAGGTAACAACTGTGAGCTGTCACAGGTTTTAATGGTGTTTTAATAAAAGGCCACCGACAAAGGCGTCTTTGTTGCAGATGAATACTGAGAGAAGGACAGCTCACAGCCCCGCTACTGAGTAAAGCATTTCTCCCGGAGCTTTCCCAACGTCAGGCGTGTTTGTGCATGTTTTTCCTCAGTTGAAATAACAGCTCCATCCAAAGGCAGGGGCTAAAATAAGAGAGCCTGGTCCCTGCTGGCAAACAACCGGCGGCCGCAGCAGGCTCCGTAAATATCGCGCCTGTGTAACTGGTTGCGGCCAGGTGCATACACAAACACCGCAGTCACCGCTGAGCCCTAGCGCTGGAGTCGGTGTCCAACGCTTTTAGTGCTTGTGGTGCTGCTCCCAGGCACACGCTCTGCCTCCTTGCTCCACTTTTAACCTCAGCTCTCCCCTGGGTCCCAGACGGCACCAGCCCCGCTCCCTCCCCTTGCCATTTTCTTCGCGCCTCCTGACACGGCTGCCGCAGCTTGCCTTTTGTGTGCCGGAGCTCCCGCAGCCTCCCCTGCCTCCCGAGAGCAGGAAAGATGCGCTCCTCGCCTTGACGGGCTGCCGGCGTCCCCGCTCCATCGGCCTCAGGACCAGGGCAGGGGCGGTGATGCGGCCGCCCCGCGGAGGAGGCCTGAGCGCGGCGTTGCCATAGCGACCCCGCACCGCGCTCCCTAGATAAGGCGGGCGGCAGCGGCCGCAGCCCGGAGAGGTCCCGCGGCAGTCAGCCCCGGCGGCTCACCGCGCCGTAAGTACTGCACCCTGCCCCTCACCCTGCCCCTCACCCTGCCCCTCACCCTGCCCCTCACCCTGCCTCTGCCCTCCCTTGGCGCTCCTCTTGTCCTTTCCTTTCTGTTTCCGCCACCAGCGAGGAAAGTCGCCCCCTCTGTGGGGAGCGGGCTGGGGATGGTCCCAGGTGGAGAAAGTTGGGTTTCTGAGCTGAGAGCAGAAAGCATGGGCAATGCGGTTACACGGAGGACAGTGCTCTAGAGATAACTGCTTTAAGTAACTAACTCCTCAGACAGCTTACAAGCAACAGAGTGGGAACTGGCATCAGGGCTTCTTACCCCACTTGAGAGGGTTGGAATGGGTGAGTTTGTAAGGAAATTATTACTGTAGGTTTTTTAAAACACTAAAACTTTGTGACTGGAACCCATGCAGATGTATTTTACTATTTTGTTTGTTTTTTTCTCCATCAAGCAAAGTTTAACTGTTGTGATTTTCATTTTTGCAAGTTGATGGGAAGCAGTGTGAGATGGTCCCAACCAGGGTTTTGAACTAGCCTATGGAAGATGTGAAACTACTCCCAGACAACTCTGCTATTAGCAGCAAAAGTTTTGGGTGGACAGGAAGTGCCTGGATTAGGATTTCAAATACCGAAGTGTTTCCTAAGCGCATTTAAATACATTTTAAAGAGATAGGAATGAGACTAATCTGACACGAATACCAAGAGAGAGCAGCCTAGTGCCCAAATAACTGAAGAAGCTCCGTGCAGCAGCATGAGGCTGACTTCTGTGCTTGGGGGATATGTCTAATGTTAAACATACAGTAAAAGTGAAATGTTTGGAATGCTGAGCAGGAACACTCAGACTTTCTACTTTTAGGGCATCTATTTTTGACTCTGGTAGAGTTTTCTACTCTGAGATGGGTTGCCTTGCTTTATTCACAAGATCTGCCCAGGAAGCAGTGGTAATGGGGCTAGGATAGGACCAATGTATAGGCAAAGGTGTGCATCTGCTGGTATAGGAGCCAAGGCTGCCTGCTGAGTGCAGATGGAAGGAGTGAAATCCAGATGATAGTCTCTTATTCCTTCTTTGTAAATGACTTCATGCAAATAAGGGGCCTACTCACACTATGGGACCCCACAAAGGACATGCAACAGAAGGAAGGACAGGTCTGTATTTCTTTGCCACGTAGGGAGGGAAGAGTGGGTAAGGATGCCAGGTGCCTGCTTCTCCCTCATGTGCTCATTGTAACCAGACAGAGAGAGGCAAAGCAATTAAGAGCTATTTAATAATCAAAACATATCAGGAGACGCTAAGTGCATGTGGTTGGAGGAGAGGCACCAGGCTTAAAGGGCAAACTCTGATGCCTGAGCAGCTTTTTGAGCAGGGTAGTGGAGCGCTGCCCTTGGTGCAGGCTGGACTAACTTTTGCAGTCCAACCTCTGCCTCATGTCTGCATGGGGCAGCACACTTTAAGATATTCCCACTTGTTCCCATTTCCAACTGTCGAGTGCATCAGCGGCACCAAGGCCAGGTGCTGCATACGGGAATATGGGCAAGCATGTGTGTGTGCTGTCCCACCCCAGGGCACCAGTTATCTCCATTCTGGTTCTTGAACTTTCCTTCTCTCACCTCACAGCAAAAAAGTGTTCCTATGCAGTGCTCTGTGTCCACAAGAAGACAGGCACACAGTGTCACACAGGCTTCTGTGGCAACTTCATTATCAACCTACCAAAAAAATAATACTTATTAGACTCAGATTGCCTGCTGTCACCCAACAAGGACACTCTCAAGAGTACTTTTATTCCTGTACCACCCTTACCAACATGCCAATGGTTTCTCTAATGGTTAAGCATGTCCTGCAAACTAGTGCATGGGTTTTTTATTGGGGATTTGGGCAGTTGTGGAAACAAAACATTCCCCTGGAGGGAAGGGATGGGGAGAGAGAGAAAAACCAAAATCCACATACTTGTGGACAAGAGCTTGAGGAGACCTTGCAAAGGGTTAGTCCAGCAATTCTAAGAATTCAACACACAAGGAAATGACATGCAGGTATAAAAACTCATGCCCTTAATATACAATGTGAGGACTATTGACATTGATGCTCACATAGCCCATGTCAACTTTGATATGAATTGTAGATCAGAAATTCTTTTCTCCATCTTCTAGGTAAAGAATGATTGCCTACTGATGTCTCACTTGAATTCTGCATTGCCTCCTAAGCCTGGAAACAAATAGCCATAGGTACCTGTTTTCCTTCTAGTTACATAGCACTACAGCCATTCAAATCCTATAAGAAGACAGGAAATGGAGAGTTAACTTTCCCATATCCAAAGCCATTTCCATGCCTAATTCAAGATCAGATGAGAAAAGTCCAGCTCTTTTGTTTGGTTCTCAAAGCTTTAGTTTTCCATTTTATCTCATGAGATTTCATTTCACATTGGTTTAAATGTCATAGGATCCAATGGTCTCAAAAAAATGGCATCATTTTGGTAGATATATATGACAGTAGCTTTGCTGAGGATTCCCTAAGCTCTAGCCCGATTATTGGCAACAAATATAGAATCACAGAATAGATAGGTTGGAAAGGACCTTAAGATCATCAAGCTCCAACCCCCCTGCCATGGGCAGGGACACCTCCCACTAAACCATGCACCCAAGGCTCTGCCCAACCTGGCCCTGAACACTGCCAGTGATGGAGCATTCACATACCTACATTAATGCAGCTGTATACAGTCATCTGAAATAGTAAACCAAAATTGGTTTCCTGCAACCTGTTACACTGGTGACTTTTTGATGGAGATTCACAATTTAAGCAAAAAAAGGATATCCTATTATTTGCATTTATAGTGTTTTAAGACTGCTTATGGGTGGCAGGAGCTGTACATCTGTCTCTGGATTACTTTTTGTGGGCACTTTAATCAGGCATATACAGCAACTGAGAACTCACTCTGGAAAAAAAGTCTTGAGTGTGCTTTAAGCTACATAGGAATCCAAAGCTGATATCTAGAAAGTGAAAAAGTCAGATATTTGTCATCTGAATCACTATCTCTTCCAAGTGTGTATGCCCAAGGGAGTCCTGTTGCTACATGCCAGTGACTTTAGCATGAGAGCTTATTCATATGAGGATGAAGAGGCTTTTACTCATACCTGCACTTTTCAGGCTGCCTTATCATTCCTTGCTCTTCTCCATCCCTAAGTAGAGAAAATCCCATTGGATGCCAAATGTTTTTACAAGGAGCAAATGCAAAACTATGTAGGCAAAGCTAGAACTTGTCTCAAACAACAAATTGCTCAAAGAAGTGGTAAATGCTCCATCCCTGGCAGTGTTCAAGGCCAGGTTGGACAGAGCCTTGGGCAACATGGTCTAGTGTGAGGTGTCCCTGCCCATGGCAGGGGGGTTTGAACTGGATGATCTTAAGGTCCTTTCCAAGGAAGCATTTCAGGTGTTTATCAGCTCTGCCTTTCCCAGAAGTAGACACACATGTCTGCAGGGGGATGGTACAGCCTAGCTGCCTTGCTCCAAAGACCAGACTAAATGACTAACTCACACAGAAAAATCTATATGCATTTCAGGAAGTGTCTCCCACTGGCTGTGATTTAGAGCTCCACTGTAACCATTACAATCGCACAGAGGATGAATGTGGATCATTATGTTAAGAGATACAAGAGTGCCAGAAGAATCCCACCTTTGTCCATAACATGAATAGCAAACTCTACCTACCAAGGTGACTGACGGCAGCAGACAGCACAAACCACGTATGAAGGCTGCTAGAATAAGAAGAGTTTCATTTAGCACACAGAAACCCAAGAAAGTGCCTCCATTTGTAAAGGTGTATGAATGACTTCATACAGTCCTTCCTCATCTTCCTTCCCATGTGAAAGGTTACTGGGGAATCTGTTTCTTTAGTGTCGGGAATTGATTTCAGTGGTTTGGGAAAGCACCATTACAGCACTCACATACATCACCTCTCCCTCGAACGAGCACTTTGTGCGTAATGCGCAGTGACAGGATGCAACAGCACTCACAGGTTCACACGTCATATGCAGTGGGTATACACCCAAGATACCAAAATGGCACATCTTGGTAATCTTCCTCTTTTATTCTTTTGTCACACAGGCTGTCACTATGTGCAGTGGAAGAACACATGTAAGTGAGGCAATGTTGGCTGCAGGCAAACTTTGGATAATAAAAAGGGTGCGTGTGTCAGGAATTAGGCTATAGAGCCATAGTTCGAAGCACTGAAGGTGCCAAGGGCTTGGCATCTGTGGCTATGGAAATGTGAAGACTTCTAAGAGATTTATTTAGAATATGTCTTTTTCAAAGGAGTATAGTAAGAAAAAAGTAACTAAGGAAGTCTCATAGCTGGCATATACCAATCCTACATTAAGACTCTTTACAAAGCTTTGTTTTTATTAGGTGACATAACTCAATGAAACACTTCAGTGAAATCAAACCAAAATTAATCGTATTTTATACGGCATTTTCAATCAGTATAATTTACTACCAATCTTCCATTTAAATTTTACAATCTAGTCTCAGCTTTTTTGCCTCAACGCCTGTTCAAAAAAAGTCCATAGTGTCTGAAATGGTATCCCTGATTTTACTGAAAACTGTCTAAAATGAGTACCCTGCAGGAAAGAACGTTTTTCCCTACCATGATAATATTTAGCCAGCATGGCCTAATCAAATCCTATAAAATCAAATGGTACTGAAGAAGAAAACCTC
>JAOEHX010046498.1:0-54514 GCA_025448015.1 Bolborhynchus lineola | reverse complement strand
GGAGAGGGGCAGTTAAACAGCGAACAGGCAGAGGTCATACCCCTTATCCAGGCCTGATTCCATAAGATATTCCATAAGATATTTATACAATTCTACAGATTTTGAATACTGAAGGGTATGGGAGTTAATCCCATACATACATTATGAGTCAGTGTTCCTGACCTTTACTACTATCAGCCAGTGTTGCTCCACTTACTTTGAAGTCACTGGAGTTTAGGACATGTTTTTACATCCCTTGAAGAATTAGCTCAGTGTGTGATGATGAGTGTGACCTTTCACAGTTTGTTTGGCAAACATTTAAGTGACTGGATTTTGCTTGAGGATTGATTGCTCTTTATATAGATGCAAGTTTAGTCATAGAAATGAGGTTGACTCCCCTACTGCTGTTTCTTGTTGACAAACAACCACTGCAATTTACAGAGAAGTAATATAGGTAATTTCTTTACCTCCAGCAGGATAAAAGCAAACTCTCACAGTACAATTCCCTACTTTCCCATCCTCCTTTTCACTGTTTTTCTCCAACTGCCTTTCTTGCACCCTTCTATTTACCTTTCCTTCTCCACCTCCCTTCCTCCATTTTTTCCCCAGTTCTTCCTCTCTTTCTTCTACTATTTATGTTGTCTCCTGTTTTTAATCTTCCTCGTTGCCTTCCTCCTCCCTACACGTAAGCCATGGTCTGCCATTATTCCCTGAAAATGAAGAACAGAGACTGTAAGTAAGAAGCTACTCCAGCTGTTGCTGGAAGAAGGGACATACCAGGATCACTCAGGCTGTACCTTCAGGTTAAAGGTTTCTTTTCTTTTAACATTGCTCTGATGGGTTTCTGTTAAGCAACCGCAGAAGCAGCAGTAAAAAATGGTCTCATTTCCTTCTTCCTGTGAAGACATCTAGGGTGGCCTCAGAGTGAGTGAGTCTGGGACCAAGTCTTAGCTTTGGAAATGCTCAGGTAGGAGGCTGGGCTCCAGGATCCTCTGCAATTGTGAGAAAACAGGGATAAACCAGCCAAAACAGCAATTCAGTGGGACTTACAGAGAACAGGCACTTAAACTGCTTTGTGAAACAGGCTCCTGTGATCTTACCGAGGTGATTAGTAAGTATATTTCATGCTGGCTTTGGGGTCTGTGTGCACTGGCCATCTTTCAGAGGCAGCACTCACATGTGGGTCTTCAGGGGTATCAAAGCTCTCTTAGAGGAGCTGGGCTTATAAGATTAACTCAACAGAATTCATTACTAAAGTAAGATTGTATGATAAACACCAAATATGATCCGTAGTATACAGTTGGGAAAAAATCGAAAAAAAACAGACCAAACCACCCCATTTCCTAGCATATACTTTGTGTGTGAGGTAGTGCTTTCTGTATGTTCAAAGTCAGTGCTCTTCTGTAAAGCCAATGTATTTCCCATGCCAGTGTGGGTTGCTTACAGCAAGGTAGGTGGAAAAACAGAGTACTGCATGTGTAACCAAAGCAAAGGCAGTGAATAAATGTATCTCTTAGCACATGTGAGCCAGCAGACTGCATGACAGAGAGCAGCTGGAAAACAAGAACTTCTCATGATCTGGGTAGCAAGTGGATACATAACACCAATATGTCTGGTTTGTGTCAGGGTGCAATTTCTTTTCCTTTTCTCCTGGTGTAGTAGCTTCAAAGGGGAAGAAAAGCCCATTTCAACGATGTCAACAGAATGTGTTCAGCCACTTGATATCCCAGAAGACAGACTGGACAAGCGAGATTCACACTGTAACCATTTAGGTAAGTGTTATTAGATGATGTCATTGCCTTAATTAGAGAGGTGTTGTCTTCACATCATTAGGTCCTGTCCAGTGTCCATTTTTCCCCTCCAGCAACACAACTGAGCCCTCATGAAACCCGATAGATTGCACCTTCTGCTGACACTTCTGATGCCAGATGGAAAGGCAAAGAGAGCTCTTCCTGCATGTAAAAATCAGCTAAAGCTCTAGAGCAAAGTTAATTAAAGAGGAGAAAGTAAAAAAGAGTCATTGTTCTTTCCCCTGTTAAAAAAGGTAGAGCAGTTTATTCATTTATAATACCGTAAACTAAAAGCTGGGATATGGCTGAGCCTTCCCTGAGCACATTTTATAGATGCAATTTCAGTAAAAGATTTCAGACACCCCTCCCTTTGCCTCCACTGGGTCGGCTTTCTGAATACTTTCCCTCCTTCATCGTCAGTGTTTCCTCTCTTGAACCTATTTCATATGTAACTTTTGCACTGAGAGCACCAGAGGCATCATTCCTCCACCACACTCCTAAATACCGAGCTTCATACTTGATAGATGTGCTTTTTTGCATATTCATGGTCTTTGCCTCTGCTTCAAATTCTGATGCTTCACTCCCGCCTTGCAAAACTGTCATGAAGATTTAGCAACCCAGAAACAAAAACCTATTTGCTTGTTGTTACTCTTGTGATGACAATAACAAAACATAAATGCAATTTCACTTGCTTGTCAAAAGAACTGTCTCACTGCAGGCAAGCACAATCTTATAAACTTTGTTTATCTGGGCCTGCAAGGAAGGTATCCTAGTTCTCCCTCTGCCACATGGCACTCCTAGCTACAGGCACCACTTATACAGTTGCTGGTATACCAAATGTAATTGTTCCCATTCTACAGTTAGGAAACTGAGGCAGTGGGAGGTGAAATGATCTCATTAGGACGATGCAAAAAGTCTGTGAGGGCCAGAAAAAGACCCCACATCTTCCTGGGGCTTCATCCTGGAGGTTATCCTTTCCATGCATGTACCCACTTATGGATGTACACTGCCTCAAATAGTGTGAGAGAGCCTGAAATGAAGACCCAGCTGAAGCCAAACAAGCAGCTTTTTAAGAAATCAAAGCATTGGTTTGTGTGACGATACCAATCATGGAATCACTTAGATTGGAAAAGACCTTTGAGATCATTGTGTCCAACCATAAACTTAATACTGCCAAGTTCACCACTAAACCATGCCCCTAACTGCCACATCTACAGGTCTTTTAAATACCTCCAGGGATGGTGACTCAACCACTGCCCTGGGCAGCTGTTGACAGCCTATCATCTTCAATACTTTTGGCTTGCATAAGCACCTAGAAATGCAGATTTCTGCAGAAAAACCATCTGGGTTGTCTGGGTCAAGGGAAAACCAAAAATCCAGTGTAATGTTACATAAATCAAAACCGAATACCAGCTGCTCTGGAAATAAAGCCAACTCTTGAAGGGAACAATATACTGGCTCGGCTTACCAATACCGCAGGCTGACCCCACACACATAAATCTTTCCTTCACAAAAGTGCCTTTGTAACTCCCAAAGACACAGCCTGCACAGTTAGTGCAGCATGGAAATAGTGATGTTCATGGGACCTCTGCACACCATGGTACAGCTTTCCCTCTGCCACGTAACACACAGCTGCCCACAGCCTCTTCCTCTGCTTTATGTCTACCACCTACAATGCAGAAGGACCACCTAAGTCACTTGACTCCCATGTAGTATGGCACACGGGCCTCTTGTTCTGACTTTTTATTTGAGAGATGTTTCTCCACAGGCATAATAATTCACTTGGATGAAGGCAATATTATTAAAGCTTTTCTTTTCACCCTCTGGTTTGTTATTTCCATTCAGTTTTGGGATTTTTACCCCGATAAGACTTTTTCTTTTTTTTTTTTTTTTTCTTCCTCTACAGAAGAGCTTTCAGAGCAGCTGATTCAGAGCTGTGACCTCAAAAAGAAACCAAGAAAAGGGAAAACCATCCTGGCTTCCCAAAACACTGAACAGGACCAAAAAAAGCCAAGGAGAAAAGATACACCAGCTTTGCACACCCCACCACCTCTAACAGGTGAACAATGCATCCCTTTACTTAGGAATCACAATTCAGCTGGGGGGACTGAGTCCAGGCAAAGGTCTGGAGACCCTTCATTCACTTATGTCCCCCAGGACATGGGCAAGAATGCAGCTCAATGCCATGTGCATGGTGGTGCTGCCTTTACATGATAAACGATGTGTATTTGTCTGTAGCTGCTGAGCCATGCTCCATGTCCCATTAAATCCAGTTCAAAATCAGAAAGGATCAAGTTCAGCCCCTGCACTTTCTTGTGAAGCATGTACCCAGTGCTCTGGGGAAGGCTGACCCAGGGATGAGCCTGGGATGATACCTGGGGAGCACACCAACCAGCTGCAGGATGCTCCTCCTGGCAATAACAGGGCTCTTGTGCTTATGGGGACTCTGTCAAGGTCCAGGTGTTTTAGCAAGCCAGAAACCACTGCAGCAACAAAAGTGCTCCTTGTAGGATGCTCTCTGATGATGTTCATCTACAGACCTCTGAAGTTCAAGAGCCAAATGTCATCAACCTGAGGAAGGGAAGAATGAGCAGGAGACTGCCACTGAAATCTGATGATCTTCCAAGTCAGCAGCAGGAATAAATGTTTGTTGCTCCTCTCTGCTAACAAGCACTGCTTGTGCTCACTGGGGAGAGAGCTGTGCTCTTGTGTCCGCTGCACTGAGTTCTTCTACCCATATTGCTCATACACAAAGAGCTAGCCAGTAACTACTTGCATGGTCTCCTGTATACCAACAACAAATCACCAAGAACAAGAACCTGGGATTTGCCAGTATTTGTAATTCAGCTATTGACTCTGTTCGGCTTTCATACGTATAATCTTCCCAACAATTTCCTCTTAGGGAAGAGCGGTTCAGAGGCTAGAGAGCTGCATTTTGTGTCTGCAGTAGGTATACTATAAAGCATTATTTCACTGGTTAAAATAGGCCATTTCTGTCTGGTCACACTGCTCCCAAGCAAAGGCCATGTAATTGAGCTACTTTGGTGAGATGTTTAGGCTTCTGGAATAGAAGATTTGCCACATCTTTACCACGATTTCTGATGGGCTGCTGTTTTGTGCATTAAGTACAACCAGAAGCCAGCTGGCCTGATAGCATCACTGTCATTAGCCTATGGGATATAACTGACTTGGAGGAAATGTATACCATTGCAAAACCTGAAGAGTAGGCACACAGTGCAGATCATGCACTCAGCAACCTTACTTCAGAGTATTCTTTGGGAAAGTTGCACAAGTGCCTATTTTCTCTGATGTGAGCAAGGCTTAAGTGACATTTCCTTTTTTGTTGTGTTTTTTTCCTTGCTTGCAGGCATACTTTCAGACTTTTCTGATAGTCTGCTGAAAAGGTATGGTATCACAGAGAAGCCACAGAGAGAGAGAGTGAATCCAGGCGCTCAGATCACTGAACTGGAGCAGAAAAAGCCCAGGAGAAAAGATACACCTGCAATACACATCCCACCTTTGATTATAGGTAAGAGAATATTTACATCAAGGTCCTCCAAAGAGGAAGCAAACAGTGGGTAGTGCCAGAAGTGTGTTTGGGAGGAGGCTGGAACCAGGTTGCTATGCCCAGTGTACTTCACAGTTCTTGCTGAGCTGGACCTATTTGATCAACATATATAATAGCAGTGGTGGCCCATGGGAAGTCTTTTCCGTTTCCCCTCTCATGCTCTAGGGATAGAAGAGAAGACATTTGGTCACTTGATTATCTGCAAACACGATGCTACTTTTGTGAAAGGCCAACGACTGCCCTGCTTTTCAAACCTGATCACGTGCAAATTTTTAGGTCATCAGCACTAACAGTGGCTCATGCTGCCTTAAACAACCTGGAGCAAAGCTGTCCTGATTAAACTCATAATTCCACAGTCCCTGACTGCACTTAGGAAATCAAACTGTGATGAACTTCCCGTCAACAGTACCTTAAAGACAGCTCTGTGCTTCTGGCATAATACACAGTGCAGCATCTAATTTGCTTGGTGACCACATTAAGTCAGCCAGCCATGATTTGGTCCTTAAGACCCTTTGTCACATTTCCCGTATTCCTCTATCACAGAAGAGCCTCAGTTCATCAATACTTCTGAAGATGCAGATGTTAATTATTAATACCAGCTAGGGATGCAGCTTTCAGTTGTTTTCAATTACACCTCCAAGGAGTCTTGCCTGCTGGTGAAGCCATCCTCCAGCACTCAGCATGGATTCAAAGCAGACTGCTAAATGCTGCCTCTCCTTGTGCACAACTTTTCCAGATGCAATATTCTGGGTCTGTGTTCTAGTGACTGACCACTTCTGGCAGGCTTGTGCCAGTAATGGGGCAAAGTAGTCTGTGTGTTTGAATGCCTGAATTTTGCTCCCTCCCTACTCTAAGGATGCATATTTTCATTTCAAGATGCATACCACCATACAGCGTTCTGCTGGTTGAAATTTGCCACTGGTGGTTCCATGACTTGCTATGAAAAAGTGACTCATTGTGGCTAAGGACTGCTCCAATATTTACTACTTGTTTACTTTCAGGGTTATCCCATCAGGTAGCAGACAGAGCACAAACAAACTGAGCTCTCTTGTGAAACTGCTGTGCAAAATAGAACTTGAATTATAGACTTGGAGACCTGAGAAGCCCTGACAGGGCTTTCTGTCCCTGTTTCCCTGTTACTGGCCTTGTTTGCATGTGTGCTGCATGTATCCCTTGTGACTTGCTAATGAGGATTGTCCTCATTTCTACCATTTCTCCTTCAGATCCCTCCCAAATGCCACTTTCAGATGCCAATTCAAAAACTCCACTTAATTGTTTGTAGTAATAGAGCTTAATTACTAGATTATCTTTTCAAGCAGCTGTCCACACAAATAGCTTTGTTGTAAATGTAGCTAAGAATGGCAGCTGTGTTATCTTTCTCCCTTTTGTCCAGCTGGTTATGAGCACTTTAGGACAGTCCCTCAGCCTCTTGGGTGCCTAGAGAGATTTTCTACCACAAAATGTGATGTAGATCAATGTATCTACTAGATGCCACATGATCAAAGTGAACAGAATCAGTTTTACACCTTGAAAACACCCAATCCAAATAGGAAATGCAGGAACAGAAAGCAGGCTAATAAGTTAGGATCTTACGGTCCTTTCCAACCCTATTCGGTGAGCCTATGATCTGACTCTTACTATCCAAAGAAATCCATGGCTACCTGTTGTCCACAGAAAGAGCCTAAGGAAATCAGTCCTTAACCTTAATATAGCTTTAAATTTACACATTTGAATTTAGAATTTTAAATTTAGCTAAGTTTAGACATCATCTTAAATGTCTAAAGATGGGCATCACAAAACTCTCCCCTAGAAGGGTCAGACTTCTAAATGTACATAACCTTCAAACTCCTACTGAACAGTCAGGTTGTTCCATGCGTATACAAGTAAGTCTTCTTCAATGGCCAGCTCCCCTTCGGTTAGCCAACACCTTGTCCTTCTGAAGGGATTAGATAAGAAGATAAACACAACCACCGTTCTAATGGTGTTTTTTTCACTCTCACATGACAGCAAATGATTTGAATATGATGCAAGGCATGTACTCAGCTCTGGGACACTGTTACACATCCCGACTTAGCAATATATTCAATTAGCTGAAGCATTTCTGAGAGCTCTTCAGGCCTGTGGGTTTGAGCAAGAATGTAAATACACGTGTAAATATGGGAACGTGGTTCCTGAAATGTGGCTGCTTGGGGTTTCTTAATCAGATCAGAGATAACTCGTAAATCCACAGTTTCAAACCCTTGTTCTTCCTCATGCCATAGAAAAGCAGTTAAGGTTGCGTCTTTAGGATAATATCATACTCCCCCCTAAAACTCTGAGTGACGCAGGAGAAACACAGCAGTGTAATATCCCCTATTGCCCTTCTCCTGCGCAAGTGATGTGTCTGGAGCACACCAGTACTCTCCTAACCCAGCTGCAGGTGCTGTCTGTAGGTAGACAAGTGGACCTGGTGCAGTCTTGGTGGGTTTCTGATTTCATAACCCAGGAGGAGTGGCTTAGATCTAGGTGGCATCTGGCAAATGGCTGACTTAAGTCAATTTCTTCCATTGCCTGTGGCTGAACTTCATAACAGAAGCTCTCATGCCTCTGTGAGCCTTTGAGGTCCTAGTCTCTAGCTAAAAACTGCAAGAGGTTGCAAATTCTATTGGGAAAATATGACTACATTGCATTTCTACTCTGCTTTCTTAAGTCAGATCCCTTGGCAGATACTAACAGAATCACCTAGCAATACTTAAAACAGATCTGCAGGATGAGCTGCATTTCATAATATACACAGCTGGGAAAACAGGGGCAGGGAGGTTAACTGATTACTTAAAAAGTAATCAGAGAAATACTGACTTACAACTGGTACCCAAATCCAACATCCTGCTCCTTTAAGCCTAGAATTCCCAAACTGCATTCAGTAAAGCGCACTTTCTCCACAAGCGATCAGTGGCATTGTATCAAAGGAAAAGATCCTTTCCCAATGTTACAAAAATAATTCTAGTTTCGACATCACATTTGTATCCCCTTTGCACTGTTTTGCATTAAAAGGCTGATTTTAAAGGCATGTAGTTGTCCTTGAAGTTACTGGCGGCCTGGAAAGTTAATAACCTGCAGCTCTAGACTAGATCCTCCTCTGAGCTTTGAATCCTAAACTCTACTGGAAACCCTTGGAGTTCATCAGTCACCAAAGTGATTTATTGATAATGATGCATTATCTTGCTATTGATTGTGGTTAGCATCTGGCATGCTACTGATGCGGGTCCAGCTGAGAGCTGGGGACCTCTGCTTAGCTGCTACCTTCCAGATGTCTGTAGCATCTGCTCTACAAGGGCTGGTTTATGTGCTATAACCATCAGAATTACATAAACATACTTTTCCTTCCTCACTTCATAGTTTAAATAAGAGAGTGTACATGATCACAAAGCACAGTGCAGCTTTATTTAACTTACATTCCTGATCCCTTGTTCCTGAGTTTACCCCCAAAACAGGTAAGCTCTCATCAAACGATCACTGTAGTTTCGATTTTAAGCATATTTTAGTTATGTTTTCCTCATTCCTCAAATGCTCTGTTAAGAAAACAACCACAAAAAAAAAACAACACTCCCCTCTAAAAAACACACAAGACAACCCCCAAAGACAACAGTGGAAAAAGAAGTGTCTGTATTTGCCTGTGTGAACAGAAGTCTAGGGAACATTCACATCCATCCCCATAAACCAGCATATTCTTTGCAGTTAACAATGGTGTTTTCTCAAATGTTGCTTGAAAAAAACGAGGTCTTTTATGCTTCAAAATAATATCCATTCGTGCCTTTCAGTCTATCTCATGGTTTCGCTGAAACCAGCTGGTTCACAAGAACTGCATGTAAATAAAGCAGGAGCTAACTTTAATGAAGGGCAGTATGAGTTAATATTTCCATTAACTCATAAGCTCTTGACAAGCCTCCAAAGTTGAAGAAAATCTTCCTGTGTGGCATTGCTCTATTTTCAGACCTCATCAAGACTGAAAGCCTTCTCTGTGAGAGGGCTTTTGATGCAGAAAGAAGCAAAACAGGTTGGTTTGACAGAACAACTCAGCTGGTTAGCACAGACTGAGAGCAAACAGTAGGAGACCAAATTAGGGTGAGATTTTGTTGGTCTCGACACAATGGTAACCCTCATCCTGTTTTTAGACTATGTTAGCCTCCACACCATGGAATGTAGGCATAAAACCTCTCTTACAGGTCACTTGTTTTTTATTCGCAACAGGCAAACCCAACACAATATGTTAAAATAGGGATCAAGAACATTTTCTGGTTAATGTATTGTCCTCTCTTCACTTTATTAATTTACTCTCTAATGAAGAGAGCAGTTACAATAATTGTAGTATCCTGGTATCACATAAAAGCCTCAAAATCCTTAGGGGTGAACTTACTGCTTTTATAAAGGAGAGAGAGAGATAGAAGGGAGAGAGATAGAGTTTTGACGAAGGTATGATTCAGAACCTGAGTCCTTTTTCACACTGATCTTAATTCGTTTGCTTTTGCTATTTATTGATAATACATAACTTCAGAGGGGATGGCACTTGGCATGTGGGTATTCTAACACTTGGCTCTTTTGGCAAGATCTAAGTAATAATGCTACAAACCTATAGAAAACACACACACATTCACATAAGCTGACTCAGTCACAAAGATCAATCACAGTCTTTATTTCATCATGTAAGCTCTTTTTTAGCTTCCCACGCCCTTTTGACAAACAGGTTCCCAGATGAAACTTAGTGTTGCTTTCCACAGGTAGCATGAGTAACTCCCATGATGTTGGAAAACTACATTAGCATCAAGAAATTGGAGAGGACTGAACAATTCCCATCTGGATATTTTCTAAAGAAATAATATTTTAAATCAACTTCTTTTTTCTCTCTCTCTTTCCTTCGTCTTCTTTTTGTTTGTTTTGTTTTCTGTGTCCTTCTGTTTTTAAGGCACTAAGCTGCTTACGGAAGAAAAGCAAACAGTGATAATGGAAGATGAAGAAAAGGATGGAGACGCAATCCCCAGTTAAGATTACAGTGATATTCCCAGTAATGCAGTGTAAATAATTCTGGGTCATTCAAAGTGGCAGTACATAGAAAGTAAAAAAAAAAAAGTCCTTTCATTTGTATAGACAATAATTCTCTCAAGCATGCACTTGAATTTAAATTATCTTCAAGTGCTTATCTGCATCTCATGGAATCCCAGCAAGCATCATAGGAGATGATGACAAAAATTTCACTCACATGTGGAAGGATTCTCTCAGTTTGCTAAAAGTGTCTTCCCAGGATTTTTGTCACTGAGAAATCCACCTCGGATCAGAACAAACTTTGTGCATGGTGACAAGGGTTAATACAAAGGGACACCACCAGTCAAGTGTACCTGTCACTAGATACCAGAGCAGTTGGTAGCACAGAGCAACAAAAAAACATCAGCTAGTGATTCAAATAATAGCACTTTTTTTCTGATAAGTTCAGTCTATTTGTCCAGCTTTCCTCTGCTGGAATATCATTGACCACAGTGAAAATTCGCACACGCAAAGCTTAAGGGACAGATGGAGGGGAAGGAATCAATGCTAGAATCCCTGAAAGGCAAAGCACACACTTTTTCTGCCCGTATCTGCTCGTGACTTGTGTTTGTGAGGAGAAAAGGGTAGGTTTACCACAGAATGAACACTTTACAGCTACGGGCTGTCAGCACTGACACATCAAACAGGACAGAGGGCAGAGCTCTCAGAAGAGAAACATGGGGTGTGCAATGGGCCTGTTACACCAGTGTAGACCATTGTGGGGTTTTTTCTCTCAAAGGTTTTATTCTGGATTAGTGTGAGATAAACTAGTTCTCCATGGTTTTTAACTCCATATTTTTTCTATCAACATCTGCTTTTTGAGTCCTAGGTTGTCAGTTAGGAGATGGTTTAGTGGGAAGTGTCCCTGCCCACAGTAGTAGGGTTGGAACTAGATGATCTTGAGGTCCTTTCCAACCCTAACCCTTCTATGATTCTATGAAGAAAATCTCCTAACTGACAAAAATTAAAGATTAGAAATCACAGCAGGAGAGTAAAAATTGAGTTAAAAGGGTACTGTTACTCACTGGCATACACACACTGCAAGGTGGGACAGCACCGTGCTTTTTTTTAACAGCTGACCTCATTGATTCAATCAAGAATTGTTTTCACAGCCAGCTACAGCCTTCAGCATTTGTACAGACAGGCACTTGTAGAATATTACACAAAATAGGTAGAACTGGGTAGTTGAGTGCTTACCTTAATAACTTTGTGCACTAGGTGGGGCACCGCTGCTGGCTGGGCCCTGAGGGACCTCAGCAGAGAGGTTAAAGATTATCTATCTAGCCTGGCAGACTGAATTTAGTTATCATCTTCCTGACGTCCTTAGGCAGACAGCTGAGGAGCACACTAGTTTGGACTTCATGTGCCACAGTAACTGACCCAGCATCTTTCATAAGCACGCAATCCACTCACAGGTATTCAGCTTCAAGATGTAATCGACGGGCTTATAATAAATACTCGTGTATTAAAATCTACAGTAGGCCAGCTATATTATTGATGGGATGCCTGGCACCTAGGAGAGGTGTTTGGTTTTTATCCTGTTAATCAGTGAGATGAGCTAATATTTTAAAAATAATCTATAGTTCATGTAACAACATTGATGTCAGGTTCACAGTAAAGGATGTCACAGCAAGTACGTAACAAGAGTACACATGACTCAAGTCAAGCTTTACCGGTGAAGTTGGTGAACATTTTCAATGCACAGTACAGCAAGAGTGAGAGCGTGGAGTCCCAGAAAGATTCAAACTGGCATCAGCAGTGGATTAGCTGAAAAACGTACATGTTTAGATATGAAGAACCTTACCAACATGAAGCAGGAGCACAAATAGGATGTGACTGATTTCACTGTGCTGAAGAAGATTTGTTTCCAAGCCTGGGGAATGCTGACACAGCTTAATATGAAATAAAAAGACCTCCCCTTTAAGCCTACCACTATATGTTCCTCACCAAAGAGGAGTTATGGTCCCACTGACATCTCTGACGGCACAGCAGCCTAATTTACCATCCCTGCATAGATCAAATTGAAGCCCAGCCATAAAAAATGCTGCAACATACATCATTTGCTGCAGTTCATTTAGAATCGCATATTCATAGCCTGGTAATCCAGCATTTACTGTTTTTTCACCCAGGAGCAACATTAGTGACTAAAAAGTAATTTTTCACTTGATCAATTAAGTAAATAGGGGTTTTTTGCAATGTTCCTGGGAAGTAGTGTGAAGAATCATTTCTCAAAGCTTTCACCTGCCTCACTGCACTCGGTGAAAGTATTAAATGTTACTTTATTTGGCAATCAAATATGATCTCTTTCAAATCAGATTAACATTGCCCTTTTCCCTAGAACAAAGCCTCTAGGTGTTGCAGAAGCGTGTGTGGACTGTACAATGGCCTGAACGTTGTTTATTGGGTTTATTTATTGCCTTTTGGGGTCAGGACTCTCCCTTTAAGACTAGATAGTGCTAAAACTGCACAGATTGCTCCCCTAGGCAAATGGCTGGAGCTGGTGTGTTCTGGGGCAGAAATGCTTTTGTACCCAGAGTCCACAAGGGTCCCCCATGGCCATTACAGCAAAACCAGAAGGAAACAGAAAACACAGAAACAGGATAAGCCTTTCTATGGCACTCTTAGGACTCGGATGCTCCAGACTGAAGTCACTTTACAATGCCTGCACATAGGCATGGGCTGCTTGAAGGCCTTACTAGCTGGATTGCATTCAGATATTCAGCTGGAAGTGCATCTCCTTCCAGAAGTCTGCAATGGCCAGAACCACCATTCCAAGTCCTCAGAGGGAATGAAGTGCTCTAGTCAGTGGGTAAAAGTCTGGCTGCAGTCATGAGGCTGTAAATGGATAATATTTTTGCAGGGAATTCTCAATTAACCTCTACCTAGACTAAGGGAAAGGTCTCCATTTACAATAGACTTGGGACAAAGGGATTTAATGGCCTTCCACTGTCAACAAAGGACTGAAGAAATCCCACCACCCAACTGAGGAGGATGTATTTCTGTAGTGCTAAACATGAGGTGCAGAGGTTAAGTGGTTTGCCCAGCTAAGCCTCAGCAGAGACAAATCCAAAGCAACATTCATGATGCTAACTCACACTACTATTACTCACAGCTAAAGCAGCATTTGCATGCATTGAGGTTAGCAACACACTGAAATTTTGTGTGGTTAAAATTTTGTCTTACCAGTTAATAAATTGATAATTGTAGAACGCTTCACTTAAATTAAAGAGATGTGGCTGGTTATTATAACCAATTGTCTTCCTGCATGTCCTACGTCATTCCTACCTTCTGAGATTACATTTTCTATGCACAACCTTACAGTATATTTGTATGCAGAGAGACGGCCCAGCAATTACATCTACAAGCCAAAATCAGAAGTGCATGTCAGTGAAGCAAATGAGAAATTCTGGCTTCTCACTTCCATTTAGATAAGTCCATAAACACATATTATTCTGTGATTTACATCCCCCCAAAAGCCACAGGCCTCTCAGAGTGAGGTTGTGCAAACAGAAATACCAGTATTCTGGAAAGGTGGTTCTACAGATAGATAGAAACAGTGAACATTAAAAGACAGTTTCTACTCCGTGACACTGGCTATTGGTCCTGTGGGAGAGACCCACGTCAGTCTGTTGGACTCAGGAGCTATGAAGGGAAGCATAATCCATCCTCACACCCAACATCCTGAAGAATTCTGAAAAGACATGGACTTTGATGGAAAAGCAGCAGCAAAATTAGAAAGCACATTCCAGAAACAAAAGATGCATTTTTGATGGACCATTTGTACTTATTCTTACAGGTGCAATGATCCTGTGAAATGCAAGCTGTGTATTTATAACTGTGAGACACATTGCCATGAGCTTTAGATTTTTCCAAGCTGTTGAGTCTTTTCCAAACTTTAAAGTAGGTTTTAGCCCCCCAGGGTGGTCTTAGCATCTAGGACAAAGTTATACCTGTCCCACATTTGTTTTTCTGTATTCCGTTTAGCCCACAGGAGAGAAATCTTAAAGGGAGCTTATCAGTGCCTGCAAATGTCTGATGGAAGGGAGTAAAGAAGAGGGAGTGAGACTCTCCCCAGTGGTACCCACTGACAGGACAAGAGGCTACCTCATGACCGAAAGAACTGGAAAGGTCCATCTAAGCTGCTGAGCCACAACTTTTCCTCCTTCTTCTTCCTCCCCTTTATCCTCCATCTCTGCTCTGCAATTGCCCTTGAGGATGTTGGAGCAAATTTTCCTCTCCAGTCCCTGTTTGTGTAGACTTGGAAATACACAGAATATAAGGAATGAATACTTAAAGAGTCTCTCCACACCTCACTCACTGTGGATTTTGACATTTAGATTTTTAATTCAGACTTAATCCTTTTCTAAAATAATAAACAAACAGCTCCCTCACAAATAAGGAAGCACCAATCTTTCTTGCCATAGCAACATGATCCAGTGATCAGAGCAAAGACTCAGTTCACAAAAGGCCTAAATAGAATAAAAGGCTAAATTTGCAAGTGGTGATAGTTGCAACAAGTAATTCATAGCAAGTTTAAATGGCATCATAAGTCTGAGCTCATAAGACTTTCCAAGAGGGACAGATTACTCAGACTTCTTTCTGTACTGGCAACAAGTTGTTGTCTCAGAAATGATCACTGCAGAAAAAGGCCGAGTGCGTGGCAAAGCCAGACCTCCCCCCCAGAAAACACAGATTTCACTGCTGAACTTCACTCTTAGAAAATTTCCCTTCGGTGTACACTAGATGTCAGGGTTGGACTGAAAGGATGAGCCCATCCACTCCACCACACAGCTCTCTGCATCCGGCTGGGTGCTACCAGCACAACTAGTTCTGCTCAGGAATTGCTTTACCTGATATTTCCAAGGAACAGTCTGCACAAACATCCTCTCCCCACCTGCTTTACAGTATTTTGTTTAAGCCAAAAGCCTCAGACTTTGGAAGAGGGAAGAGACATCCTGAGATCAGAACTGCATTGCATTTGTGGGAGTCACATACACCCCCATGACACTTCAGGTAGGTTGTTTTCATCCCCCTGTGCCTTGACTACACAGCAGTATGTTCAAACCATCAAGTTATCTCTGCTTCATGGCAAGGGAGAGAGTGTGGACTAGGAGCGCAAAGACAAAAATGACAGCCTTCAATAGATGCCAGTGACACAAAGCCAATAATCCCAATTAACTGTTGGTCATAATGAAAGGCAAAATAAAAAGAGGATCTCCTTTTAATTTCTGCAAATGCTGCAGTGCTGTCCACTTGTCCAGAGAACAGTTAGATGGGACTTTGTTAGGTAAAGTGTTAACCAAAGGTGTCCTAAGGGGAAGGAATGACACAGCCAGAAAACATGTTTGGAAAGACAGTATAATTTTACATTTCTACACAGCCTATTTCTGTAAAACATTTCAGGGTATTCTACAAGCAAAACACAGTTCTTGGGGAATTCCTACAGATAAATCACATTTCATAGGCAGGCAGCTTTAAAGTGCATTCCTCTTTGCATTTGGTTCAGGCAGTGACCCAGCCTGGCTGCTGGAGTCACAAATTGTGATGGTGGTTAAGGTCAAAATCACAGACATGAAGCACAGGGTAAACCAGATAAAGATACAGGAAACAAGGTGCCATTGGAGCCCTCAGGCAGTGCAGCAAAACACTGCGGAACATCGTCAGGCCACAGGGTGAGTGTGCATGGAATTGTAGTGATCCTCTCTAGGAGCGGAAGGGACATCCGTAACACTGGGAAAACACCCTGTCCCTTTTCAGCCATGATTTTAATGTGACTGTCAACGCAGCAGTGCTACATACACTTGCTGGTGCAGCTTCGATGTTGGATATAGTTACCAACTTGCAGTGTGTGTACCAGACTGTGATTCGCAGTGAGTGAACTATCTACAATAGAATCGGCAGGGATACCTAAAGAGCGGTCAGTTTAACTCTTATAGGAGGAATTTTGCCTCACAAATCTTTGAGACTTCCCTGGAGCAGTCCACAATGATTTGCTGTTTTCCATTTTGACAAGGTCCTGCTCCAAAGGCTGTCATGGATTGAAAGAAGATCATAACATTCAATATTAAGATGGGTAAATGACTGGATAACAATGGGGGAAAGACAAAAGAAGAGAGAGTGGGATGAACCGGTCAGTATTCACAATAAAGGAGGACTGTCCTCTCTCCCATTTAACACTATTATCCAAAAAATGCGATTTGGAAAAGGTATTGATGGAAGAAGAAAACACACAGGGAACAGAAATGAAGGATGTAAGGTTAAGAAGCAGCAGCAGCAGTAGCATCCTTCAATGTAATTGCCAAAACCACCAATTCAATGTTGGTTAAGTGCAGAACAACACATATACAGAGAGGCAATCCCAACTCCCCAACTCCATACGTGCATTTGGGCTATAAATTAATTACGATTCATTATAGATAATGCTGCAGAAACCACTACTCAGTGCTCAAGGAGGTGCCAAAAGGGAAAAACAACTTTAAAAACTATTCGGAACAGCATGGAAGATAGAAAAGAAAATGTCATTACACTGTTTCACACCTGTATCTTGAGTACTGCGTGCAGTGCTCACCCTCCTCTTTCCGTAAGAGATTTAAAGACAGAGAAAAGAAGATCTAGGGAAAGAGCAGAGTTATTTCCACTGTTTCTTACAGTGTAAAACCTGGGGGCAAGAGGAACCTTTTCAGAGGAAGCATGTGCAGCTGTGAAACTCAGGCCCATGGGACACTGAGTACCAAAAGAACATGTGGGATCAAACTCAACTGAATGAATGCCACAAAAGACAATCAGTGTTATTTAACATTCATTATTGTTTGTGCAAAGAACAGTTTTAGTGCTGCGTTATGTCTTCTTTTTCCACTGAGTGAAGCACGAGGATTATTCGTACTTTAGCCTCCTACCTTCAACCTCCCAAACACCCATCACACTGTGACATTTAGGACATTTCTTCTCAGTACAACCAGTACTGAGTTCTGAACTCCCATGCTGTTGGAAACAGGAGTTGTTGTCTTACCTGTGGTAGGCAGAAGGTCATATGGTGAATGCTGTAAGGACCCCAACAATCTAGGAAAGCATTGGCTTCCTCAATTTGAGATAGTGGTATACAATCACTTCTTTAAAGGTAACAGCCCAATAACTTAGTACTAAGTGGGTGTCTGCTGCAATAATAAGGAGGCTATTGAGAACATTTCTAGCAAAATGTACATTATACTGCTTAGCTAAATTATACACTTGCTTTACCTAGAACTGCAGCTGCTCTGCAACATAGTATGGCATGTGCAGTGTTTACACGTTGTCTTTCATCTGGCTGTGAGGAGTGTCCTTCCTCTTTATCTCTTCTGCTATTTCCTATTCCAGCTCTGGGAAATATGTTGGATCTTCTTCATCCTTCCCCTCTGGTCAAGCAGCTTACATCTCACTGGGTGTTCCTCCAGTTTCTTGTGGGAGGCTGGGAAATAGTCTCCTGAGCTATGAGTGGGCCTCCTGAGGTGCCACAGCTGAGGTTTGATGGCTGGTAGTGACAAAGGAAGAACAAGGATGGTTACCGTGCCAAGCATTCACTTGCTGCTCGGCAAGAAATCAATTCCTTGGAAGCTGCACCCATCCCACTCAGCACAGCCTATCTGTGCAAAGGAGAGCTCCTCAGCCTGAGAGCCAGGACTCTCTTGGGTTAATGGGCAGTTACAAAGGGTTAGGAAAAGGTTCAGGGGGAAAAAAAGATCACAGAATCACAGAAGGGTCTGGGTTGGAAGGGACCTTAAAAGACCATCAGCTCCGACCCCCTGTCACGGGCAGGGACATAAATCATAAATATAGATGTAAAACTCTAGGATGAAACACAGACATCTCCAAAACTGAAATGCAGGCAATTCATCCCTTTAGAACACTTGATGTTGAAATCACGCCCTTATTCCAGCATCCCAGAAGATTATACCAATGCAGGTGAATGCCAAGGAACATGCTCAAGGTTGGGAAACAACAGTTTAGAAGATGAAAGTGCCAAAAGTATAAATGAAGAAGAAACATTATACTTACCTAGCTATATGCAGACAGCTAAATATCATGCTGTTTTCAAAATACCATTGAACAAGGTCATTTTATGGCAATAAATGCAGATTAAGATCACATTTCCTAGAATTCAGGAAGAGGTGGATCCAAAGGGTTTCATATGATTTTTCAGTAAACTACAGGTCATTGTGAAAATTACAAGCGGGATATAAATGAATTTGACTATTACAGCTTCTTAACTGTTTATTTGAATCTATGCCTTGCTTTCTTAAATCTTTACATAGGTAGAATAAAAAATCCAACATGATCAAAATGTATTTGTCTTCTGCGTAGTTATTATTTGCAAAATAATCAAGTAATAAGTCAATAATTAGCATGACGAGCATTTTAAAGTCATTGCTCTCAGCATGAATCCTAAGCAGCAAAAAGGATTCCCCTGTGTGAGGTAGCTAACATCAAAAGCTCGAACAGTCATGCTCTCATCTTGGTAAACTCTTTAAGTGATAAATCATACTCTAAAATGTCTTGGGAAAAAAAAACCCTATGGATTTCATAAACTTCAGAGGTCCACATCCAGATTTCTGCATAGTCATAATCTTTCCTGTTCTCAACTAGACCAGACTGATGTTCATTAAAAGCTTGAAAAATATCCAGGTGAGCTACTGTTCTTTGAGGCACATCCACCTTTCAGATTAATTCCATTTTCTGTACTCAGCATGGATTCAGCCAAACTGTTATTGGATTTTCCATTGTTCAGCATGGGGGAATATTTATTGTTAACTGGAATTTTACTGGAGTTGTTACTAGCGGAGATGACTTGGCTAATAGGTTTAAGGGGGTTTATCCAGAACACTGGCAGTGCTGTTTATCATCCTCATACAGGAGCTGATAAAATACATCCATGACATTTAATTTCTTCAGGCTTTAGTGACTCAAAGTGATGGGGAGAAGACTCTCTCAGGGCTCCAGAGGTTAGTTCCCATATTTCTCACTCACTTCCCATGTGATCTGGACTATAACGTTTACCCCAGCTTCTCCACATGTAAAATGGGAATAAAAATGAGCACACTTACCTCACAGGGTCTCTGTAGGCTTCAATAGGTTATGACTCTCAGGTGCTTCATGCATGGAGTGATGTATTACAAGTTTCTAACCTTGGTGCTGCTAAAGCTTGAACTTCCCTTTTTTTCATTTAAGGAAATAATTCCTTTTTAAAGATCATAGCTACCATCAGGCAATGAAAGCAGAGAACAGGTCTCACATCCCTGCTTGTTCTTCCCTTCCTTACACCCCAGCAGTGGCTGCAGCTGTGCCTGGGGAAACAATCTGCTGAGGTGGTAGCTGTGAAGGAGCATCATGCCATGAACAGCTTGGAAAACAGAAACGTGCTACTGCACATCTATATATGGAGCACACCATACCCCATCTGCTAGCACAGCAACCACTGACAGTAATATCCGTAGTGAAACTTTTTAAGGACTTTATTTGAAGTTTGGGTTTTTTTTCTTGTGATTTCTTGTTATCTTCCTGCAGACTTGCTCTTTCTTTCAGATACTGTTAATTATACATATATGAATGCCCTGCACATGCACATGCAAGATAATATCTTGTTCACACTAAGCTATTATTTTGTGGAACTGCTCCATATAACCTCCCTTTCTTCTGACAGTTGTGTGGGACAAAAATGAAGGGGCTGAGAAAATAGTTATCATGGTGAAATAGAGACAGCAGGATTTGGTACATTTGTGCAGGGAAGGGCACAAAAAGAGCTATGATTCAGCCCATAAAACAGCCTTACTTTTTCCCTTCAGCATCTATGTCCACATGATAAAAGCCCAAATTAACTTGCCAATTGAATTTAATAGTCTGTGAAGCCTGCACTGCAAGCCACAGAACATAAGGTATTTATCACAGAATCCCAGAGATGTTTGTGTTGGAAGGGACCTTACAGCTTACCCAGTTCCAACTCCCTGCCATGGGCAGGGACACCTTCCACTAGACCAGGTTGCTCCAAGCCCCATCCAGCCTGGCCTCGAACACTGCCAGGGATGAGGCAGCTACAGCTTCTCTGGGCAAAAATAATCCTGCCATGCAGTAAAGACCATTAAAAACAACAGTTCATTTGTTCAACCCCAGTGAATAGGTTTAACCAGCGAATGGGTTTAACTTGCTTAATGTTATGTGTAGAAGTCATGCCATACCTGGAGAAGAAGTAATCTCTTTATGTCCATCTCCCAGACAGCAGGCACTGCAAGTTACTATTCTAAAGCTGTGCATATAAGCAATTAAAAGTGAGGTGGTACTGACTGACCTGGCAATGTAAGGTGGTTTCCCGAGGAGCCAAAGCCTGGGAAGTCAGCTGAACATCGTGCTGGACCTTTAAAAAGAAAGAGTAGTTTCAGCAGAGATGGATGAACCCGAGTCCCACCAAACATTCAGATGCTTTTTGTAGTGCTGCCACCACTACAAGGTGTTTGTTGTTTTCCTTCTGCCGTTTCTTATCCATGGTTTTAGGTGAGGCTAACTAGGAACACAGCCTCACTTCTGGGGACTTCTCAGTCAATACCAAACATACCTTTTCCTTTGCACTCAGGTATCTCTTACACTTACCAGGGTTTGGGTGGAGACACCCGAGTTATTGATTCTGGAAGTTCCACAGAAGTTTTGGACCTCTGAACTGCTGCCAGATCCCAGACAGCTTTCCCTCCAGCTACCTCCGTGTCCCACAGAACTGGAAAACACCAGTTTTATTGCCCAGCATGGCCCTGAAGGCAGTTACACATCACTTACCTTGAATCTGGGGTGGTTTTGCAAGCAGCTGGCATCACTTTGGGAACCACCAGTTAGAAATGGCTCTGGACATTTGTCACCGGCGATTCGTGCCAGAGAAAGGACTCTGATTCTATATTTGCAAGCAGAGGTAAGTCACCTGAATCATTAGATGCCTTTTCTCAACCATCTTTTCTCCCTTCTTGCTTCTGTGGCAGTCAGTGGTTTTGATTTGAAGATGACAGTCGACTGCATCAACACCCTCAATATTTATCAGAAAGTGGCAAGTTGGTTTCATCTCTACTTGCACTGCACTGGAGGTACTTGCAGCCAGAACCAAGCTGGTAAGGCATAAGAATGCAAGCAGGTGGAGTGCTGAGCATATTGCATGTTCTTCAGGATACCAGTGAACCTCCCAGAAATGAAAGGATTGATTTTAAACAGGCATTTTAGGCAAAACGGAATGAACAAAACTTTTCACACTTGTATTGAACATCCCTGAACTGCACATCCTCCTTAGAGAGAATGGCCTGGCCTCTGCCTCTCTTCATCATGACTTTTTCCCTTTTTTAAGGAAAAGATCAAATAGCAAAACAGCAGATGGGAAAATTCTGGTCATTCCTTGTGTGGTGTGGTGACCACTGCATAGACACTGCCTGATTCTACCTGTGGGGTAAGGTATTTTGTGGAAGGTGCTATGTAGAGATGTAGCTACAAGAAGAGGTCTCTAAGAAACACTGGAGCACAGGACACCAGCCCTGTGGGATTGATGCTCATGCTTCAAGTGGCACAAGAGAAAATATCACACAATCAAGTGTTTGAGTGGGTATGAGTGCGGTGTGCTGTTGTTGGGTTAGATGCCCTTCTCTGCTCTGATTTTACTCAACAGAGAAAAGGGGAAAGGTGAGGTTGGCATGTCTAATCCCCAAATAGGCAGAGACTTACCCTGAGTTCCTTAAATAAGCTATATAGTTTCCCTGTGTTTAGATATTAGGTAATTCCACTAAATCCTCCTCACAGGGGCAGGGGGCGAGCAATGACTGCTGTCCAAGCAATGTTCCCACTGAAGATGATTATTACTAGTAATCTACGGGGAGCTGGCCATTGGAAAGCAAATGACAAGTGCCATGCCTGGATCAGATGTAGAAAGCACCAGAATAAAAGGAACCCTCCTACAGCTTTAATTCAAATGGAGCAGAGACCTCATTGGTTTTATTTGATAATGGGATGAACACATATGGACTCAGTTACAGAAAAACTGGAATGTTGAGAAATGGTTCATACATTCAGAGACCACGAGCCTCTTCTTTCAAATCAGGAAATAGCAATAAATACAGTGTTTAAAATTATTCTCACAACAGTTGAGAATACTTGGCATTACAAATGGCGTCATTCATTTCAGGTTTACCTTTGTCTGTTTCCTTATGAGTCTTAACAAACCAAAGAGGTTGTTTCTTATTACCCTGCCCACCCGCTCCCAGGAACAAACGTGTTGAGATTTGGTCTAAGCATGCATTTTAGCTTCTTGTCTAACCCCTAGTGCAAAACAGTGTAACAACCTGCCTCTTTCTTCCTTGGAAAATGGGAGAGAACAGGTTTCTGTTGTTTATCTTAGTTCAATTCAAGAAAGGCATCTCCATTATCAGTTCTGTCAGTATAAACACACACTAAAGTTTATGTTCAACTTCATACATAGAATTCCCTGCAGAATGCCAGTTGAGAAAAGGTTATTTCTTACAAGACCAAGATCCTTGAATTTGGTTAATTTCCCCTTATCCTCCCTACCAATAGGTTTAAAGTTTCTTAGCATTAGTTAGGACCTGCCACTGTGGGGTCAACTACAAGAGCAGTGGCATCTCCTGCCCCATATAAGCCACCATGCTGAAGGTAGTCAGTGCACTGGGATGTGACTTTGACTGCAGTGCCTACAAGAAGCAGCAGCAGCAGAACAAAGAGGGAGATGTAGTCTTATTTCAACACCTTGAGGTGGAAGCAGATCCTACCACAGCAAAGAAGACAGCACCACCCTGGTGCATTGGCTTCAAACAGACCGCCCTGCACACAATTAGCTGTGTGTGTTTAGGTTATTTCATCTTCAGGCCCAGTGGTGGGACCAGTAGGACTTTGCATGCAACTTCCTCTGATTTCAGTGCAACTAAAAGAGTAATCAGGCCCAAGGTGTTATTTCATTCCAAGCTGATGTTGCAAACGCAATGGCTTTTGTCTATTGGGGAGGAGAAAAGGGAAGGGAAATATTCCTGTGAGAATCCTGGCTTGTAGACAGCCAGAAGGTCTGGTAAAAACCCAACCAGAACCTTACAATAAAAATAGCAAATATTTAAAAAAATTGTATATAAAAGTGTATAAAAAATATCATCCAAGCAAGAAGAAAAGGAAAATGCTCTCTCTGTCATTCTACTGCTAGGTTTCATCACTAGAAAACCCCAATGGCCATAAGTAAGTTTGTTTGACACATGCACTCCTATGACCACCAGCAGAGACAACAGTATTACATATATTCTTCCTTCCACTGGATAGCTTCTAAACCCAGGGTGTTATGAATGCACAGTAGCTGATATATATACACTTGGAAGAAACTGAAATAATACAAGATGCCAAGAGTGTTCTGGGAAGCCTGTGAGTGAGTGCAGTTGTGCACTCAGGTGTGAGGGTAAATAAACTTGCTAAAACTGAGCTTCAGGTCCTCAATCAGCTTGCCTGAAACCGCTCCATTCTCTTCTACCTGCTGGTCAAGTCACCAGAACAGGGATAGCTGATGTCTTGAAGACCAACATGAGTCCCGGCCCTGCTAGGGTACAGATCAGATCCCTCTGATTCTTGGCGATCAAAAGGGACATTGCAGCAACAAGAAGGCAGTATCAACAAGTGAGAATGCATGGCCAGCACCTGGCATTGCCTAATGGCATTGGCAGTGGTTCTGCGTCCATCACAGTAATCAGACGGAGAAAGGCTGTCTGGGATCCCAAAACTTGTCTGCCTGTGGAAGCAGGGGGAGCACCGGGCACTAAACTGAGTTTGGAGCAAACCTGTGGTGGGTAACAACAGTGAGAAAAATCTCTGTACGTGCTTTGAAGGGAGAGGGATTGATGCTTTCATGCCATATGAAACCATGTTTTTTCTCCCTCCTTTCTACCTGGCCAGCACTGATGCCCACTCCCCAGAGTGATTTGCATGGAGTCAGCACCTTGGGGCTCCTTCTCAACCTCAGCCAGCTTTTCCTCCTTTTGAGTGCTGATATGCAGACCCCGCACCAGCACATCTCTGAGATCAGCACTGGTTCAACACATGTGAAAGCACAGGATTGATTGGAGTTGATGATCTTAAAGGTCTTTTCCAACCTAGCTGATCCTGTGATTCTGTGTGACTGCTCTGCTGTTATTAACTATTGGATTAAAACAGTAAGAGAAAAGGACTTGATTATGCTGTCATTTGTTGAGTATAATGGCTGATGTATGGTATAGATCATTAGAAGATGAAGAGTTTCATTATTATAAAATGAAATGTGAGGAAAAGGAGCCAATAAGAGATATTAAAGACCACCTCATGAGTTCCTGGAGAAAGAGTAGTTTATTTTAGTAAAATAAAAGAACTATGGTCTTTGTCAGATTCCATCACTTTGAATTTGAATAGATTATTGTGCTTTTTAATTAAAAAACACATTTGGGACACGCAGATTTTGCAAGGCCTAACAGCAAATTTCAGGTGGTATTTGCTTTAGCTAGGTGAGCTCAGCATTCTCAGCTATCTAGTCTGAAATACTGCTTCCATACTGAGCTTGTAAGACTTTGCAAGTACATATGCAAATGTGTGCATATTCAAAGAGTAGTCTGCAAAACCACCACCGTATCCCATTGCTCCACTGCACAACCAACTGCATTTTGGAAAAGTTTCTCTCCAACAACAAAATTTATGCTTGAAAACAAGGAACATGGAGAAGAAGGAATCTGCCTCCTTCATTAATGCAGCAGGAACAAGGTTCCCAAATTCCAGATTAATTCTGATGCTAAACTTCCTAGTGTATTAATGCATAGTGTGTTTACCAGCTGCATTTCCTACACTGACTACTCTGGAATAGGTTTTCAGTCTAAAATGGTAAAATTTCTTGGGTTTATTTTAATCTACCACCTATTTTATTATCAGCAAAAAGAAAAGTTCTCTTCTGGCATCTTTTTTCTCCAACATGGAAAAGATTATCCATCATCTTTTTATAATTCAACATAGAAATCTGACCATATAACTTTGGAAATAATAGTATTTGTGAAGTCTGTAAGGAAAGCTGCTTAATTTAAGCATTTTGAGAGGGTGCATCACAGGCTTTTACATTTGAAACAACTAAACAAATCCCTTATTTCCCATGCATGTGCTGTCACAGACATGCATGGTTCAAATCCCGGACTGAGTGCAGCCCAGAGAACTGGCCACTTCACATAATGAACAGGATACAGTGAGGGTGGTGAAACCCTGGCACAGGTTGCCCAGAGGGGTGGGAGATGTCCCATCCTTGGAAACATTCAAGGTCAGGCTGGGAGAGACTCTGAGCAACCTGGTCAAGTTGAAGATGTCCCTGCGTATTGCAGGGGGGTTGGATGATATGACCTTTAAAGGTCCCTTCCAACCCCAAGCACCACATCACCATGAGTCAAAGATTTGATAGTTCCCTGAACATCAATCCCAGCTAAAGGAAAGAACACTGACAGGAATACTGGCAATGGAATCCCTCTCAATTTTAAGGGTGTAAAGTGCCTGGATTCTCCCTCTCAAGTCAGACAAGTTTCCATGAAGCAGAAGGTGCCTGGTGCCCTTCCAGCAAGGCAGAACTTCCCAAGAGCATCACCAGTCCTTGCACAGAGATGGAAGGTGTGTCCTTATCACACAGCTTCCCAGCCTGTGCCACCTTCCACAGCACCGGCAGCAGAAGACCCTTCTGTGCCTACTGGAGGGTGCTCCCAAATAACAGCAGAATTGCAGCACAAGGCCAATGGTAAGATCCTTATGTCTGCAGAATTTCAGGCTTACTCATTGCTTGTATAGTCTCAGTGGGGATGCAAAAGGATCTCTACATCTGGGGAAAGATAGGTAAGGGTGAAAGCCAGAAATCCTTTCTCTCTCTCTATAAACATAGGCCATCAGCTGATGAATGCCTGATCCTTTTCCACCTTTCCTTTTGTTCATTTCCTTTTGTGGAATAAAATAAGAGCAAGCAGTTCTGTTATTATTATCTTTTATTTTTATTGGTTTTGTACACAATTGCACAGTGGCTGATCTCTAGTTTGACTGGGAGGTGACTAAACATACCATTCCTTGGCTCACAATGCACTAGCACAATGCTGCAGAGTGTTCCAGGGAGGTGGGGGGGCAGAGTAGGGGGATGGAGGTGTGATCCTGGGAGGGGCCCCACGATAGATGCTTTCATCTGGCCTAGTCTCTTTGCAGGATCTCGGTTTCTAGATTTCACTTTCTAATTTCCCAAACTAATAAATTTCATGGGGAATTTTTGACACAACAAAAAATTCTAGAAATTGCTAAAAAATCACTGTAGCTCACTCAAGTGATTTTAAAAGAACAGGAGAATGTTATAGCTAGCTCTGACTGCCTGCATATTGCAAACTATTCTGCTGCATACCTCTGTGCTGAGTTCGGTAACTGACTGTAGCATCTCCTCTGGAATGGCAGCTGAGACCTGCAGCCCCCAGAAGATGGCAAATTCACTGCTCCCCTTACTAGCTCCTGCCGCCGGTGGATAACCCTAACCATTGAGGAAAACCATTTTCCAGTCTGATTTCACACCTTTGTGCCAATGCATGAGAAACAAGAACTGACCAGTTGTGAATGAAGCAGTCTGGCTTCACTGTTTGAAAGAAGCCACTCCCAGAGAGATAGAAAATATATATCAGAAATAGATGAAGAAAGTGATTTAGGTATAATTAAATAATATTGATTATTATTCTACTGTGCATAATCTAAGGCATCTTTAGTCACTGTACATCAGGTAACTGTAGCTTAAAAAATATTGACTAAACCATCCTGCACCTCTGACCAAACACTCAGTGAGGGGATGCTCCCCCTGACTTTAGGGACTGAGTCATTGCTGCAGCATTTAGTTCTGCATTATTGATATTTGACCAACGTGCCCTCAAAGAGCCTGGTCAGGGCTGGAAGCCATATTCTTTCACTCTTATCTGGGCTGAATGCTCATGGAGGGGGGAAAAGGAAGGTGGGAAAGTGCTACGTGGTGACACAGCCCTCTGCTCGTCACACCACATGGAGCTGGCTATGGGGGCCACTGCCCTCCCAGCACTCTGCTTCCGTTAGAAAACCTACCATTGAACCAGGAGCTCATGAATGGGAACACTTTGCACCCTTAAATTTGTTTTACATAAATGAGCTGGTTCAGTGAAGCCAACTGAGAGTTCTAAGAGCTGCAGGAGTTATTTCTGTACTTCTTCCTTCTAACAACACATGATTGAAGTGCAACCTTTTCACAGCATGAACCTAATCTAAATCTCTGGCTTAGAACAAACTTAAACTCCAGCGTCCAAAAAAAGAACTCAAAACGTATCAAGCCTCAATAATCAAAATCCCAGATACAAACACTCCTGAGTGAGAAGGTATTCATGTTTAAATGTGGATTTAGGCTGAGCTCACTGCTGTAATTTTTGCTAGTGTCGCAGGAAGCTTGTCCCTGTACACGCACAATTTAAGCAGGAACAGGGACCCAAGATCTAATATTTAATATAGGCTGGTGGTAAAGTCCTGTGCTTTTGAACATGAAAAGGAAACACCAAAGATTTACCTTCCTAAGCCAATGTTTTGCATGTTCTCTACATAGCAAAGAGCCATGACAGCAGTCTGATTCCTTGTATAACACATACACAACTAACACAGCAAGACCTCATCCTGAACAAAAAGGAGTTAGTCAAAAACAGCTGTATGTGTACGTACAAGTCTGGATTTCCACACAGACAGGTAAAGTTACAATTAACTGGATCCCTACCAAGATCCCAAGTCAGAAAAGCACTCACATACATATCTGATGTTTCTTACATAAAGATACCTTCCTGAATCAAGGCCTGAGTTAGGTTTTTACCATTTCTTCTTAGAAATGGGCCAAAAGATGGCTTCTTTCCATGTGTCTAACTCCACTGGATGAGACAGTTTTATCCATTGACTCCAGCTGTGCATTTAGGACACACTGTTTCATTTTGGTTTTGTCTGTCTGTACTTCTCCAGCAATGCTTTTCCCTTTCTTTGGCCAGTCCATTCTCTCAGTGATGAAAGAAAGACCACACTGAGACGAAAGTAACAATTGATCTGTGTGATTCCCTGCTGCCCTTCGTCTCTTAGATCTTCAGATCAGACAAAGAGTGGCCCATGAACAAATGTGGGAAACAGGTCATTATCTGTAATCTCAAATTAAGGCAGGCACATCAAGCAGTACATTAGTACGTGCTCTCAGAGTCTGTCAACAAAATTGCCCCAAGGGAATATGGCTTTCATTGAATTATTCATTTCCTATTACTAACAGCAAAACCAGGGCAAACCAGTGAGTCTGCCTCCTGTTTAGAAACAAAAACATGTTGCTATCATTGCATTGTCTAGGAAAGATATCAAATCCTAACAAGTGGTCAAATGACTCTACAAATAACTATTCCCATTAACAAAGTCTCCTACAGCAAGGGTAGAACTGGTGGCAAATTCTGCCTACAGCAACTGGAAAGGATCTCAGGGAAAAAAGTAGAACTGAAGTATTAACCCACGAGGATGATCATGGCACTGGAGCACCTCCTGTATGAAGACAGGATGAGAAAGTTTGGGGCTGTTCAGCCTGGAGAAGAGAAGGCTGTGTAGAGACCTTATGACAGCCTTCCAGTATCTGAAGGGGGACTATAGGGATGATGGGGAGGGACTCTTCATTAGGGACTGTAGTGACAGGTCAAGGGGTAAAGGGTTCAAACTTAAACAGGGGAAGTTTAGACTGGATATAAGAAGTTCTTTACTGTGACGGTGGTGAGGCACTGGAATGGGTTGCCCAGGAAGCTGTGAATGCTCCATCGCTGGCGGTGTTCAAGGCCAGGTTGGACATAGCCTTGGGTGCCATGGTTTAGTGGGAGGTGTCCCTGCCCATGGCAGGGGGGTTAGAACTGGATGATCTTAAGGTCCTTTCCAACCCTGACTATTCTATGATTCTATTATCAAGTTTTCTTTTTTTATATATGTATATTCTTTTGCATCATTCTAATGTTGGTTTCACAAGCTGAGCCATAGCAAAGGGCAATACCAGCCTTTGAAGTTGACTCTCATGTATTGGTTTGACCTGTCCATAGGAACAGAACCATTGCACGATGAGGCACTGGAACAGGCTGCCCAAGGAAGTTGGGAAAGCTCCATCCCTGGCAGTGCTCAAGGCCAGGTTGGACAAAGCCTTGGGTGACACAGTTTAGTGAAAGGCGTCCCTGACTATGGCAGGAGGTTGGAAATGGATGAGCTTAAGATCCTTTCCCATCCAAACCATTCTATGATTCTATGATTTGCATCAGGAAACCATCACTTCTTTTTCTTAACAAAAAACTTCCCAAACCAACAGAAAATGCACAGATACAGGATCAAACAAACAAACAAAAATCAAACTGACTCAAAAAGCAAGGCCCCCACCCTAGAACCCAGAGTCATTAGCTGTGAAGTAGCCAGTGGGAGGAGGAGTGCTTTGAAAGTTGTTTAACGCCTTCCCCAGAAACTGGTCTTTGCGGAAGGAGGAGAACAGGAATGAAGAAGCCCAGCTAAAATGATGAAAGAAATTTGCAGTCTCTTTTTTTTATATGTTTTTACTCTTCTGCATCTGGAAAAAAAAAAGAGAAAGAAAAAGAAAAAGGGTCAAATGCCGCCTTTCTCCCCTTTGTCCAAGGAGCGGGTAATCTGGGAAAGAGAAAGGAAGGTATCAGTTTAGACAGCCCCATTTCCTCCACGCAGTGCAGCTTTGCTTAACTGTTGAAAGGCTGCAAGGTGAAGCCCACCAAAGCAATACCGCTTACTGGCTTGACTAGAAATGTCATTGTGTCTTACACAGAGTGAAATACATTGCTCTCAGACTACCTCTGTGGGAATTCAACCTTTGGCATCAACAGGATAATGTAACAGAACCCAGCATGCTTAGATCAAGATCCCATTAGGCTTCTTTGCTGTAGGGCTCTATGATCACTCTTTGCTCAACAGCTCTTTCAGTACCTTTTTTGCTTATGAAAGCAACAATGTTGTACATGTGGCTTGAGGTGAAGAAAAGCAAATGCTCCAAGCATTTGGACTTGATGATCTTAAAGGTCTTTTCCAACCTCTGATTCAATGATTCTATGAAACAGAGAAGATCACTGCCTTTTAAAAGCCCTTTCTCCCAAGCAGACTGCAATGAGAAGCAGAGTCTTAGGTATGGATAAGTGCCTGAGATCTAACAAATATGTGCATTTTAGAATCTGCATGACCCCTCTGTCAAATATTTATGATCCTTTGGCCTCAAAATTAGGCTCTATTTGACTAATGTTATCCTGAATGTACAAACCTAACTTTTCTATGTAGTTATACCACAAGTGATTCTTCACAATGAACATATCTTCCTCAAGAAGAAATATAGGCAAGAAAACCTTTTCTTTCCTTCTTTCTAGTGAAAGAGGACAGTTTCCAATGAAAGAGGACATTCTGTCCAATCTTCTTCATATCCTTCTCTAGAAATCCTCTGGAACAGTTTCAAATGGGAACATGAATATTTTACTATATTGGCTGTCCCAACCAGTTATTTGAATATGCCTGACACTCTGCTTAGCTACCATTATTCTAGCAATGCCTATGCCAGCAGAGTTGGAAAGTACACTTAAAAAGGTTCTCTCAACCAAGGAGATTCATCCCAGGGAGAATTAAATTCATCTGTAAGGCCGGGCATGCCTTGGAAAATGTGACTACAGCAGAATCTCTTTGGGTCTCTCAGAAAACAGGTTTCTTTTGCCTTCATTAATATATTGCTCTATTTTTTTAAGCAGTGTTTGGGCAAAGACAGAACAAAGAGCTAAGATTCCTACTGGATTGCAGTATCTCGGATGAATGAATACAGTGGCTGCACAGATTCATCACCGAGTTGGCATCATTTTCTTCTACTGCATTGCTAGCAGCAGCACTTCTTTCAGGATGGTCCCCTATAGGTTGCTACTACAATATCTTGCCCACTGATGCAATTCAAAGACACAGTTGTAAACAATCAGGTTTTCAGCATTTCATTGGATTTATTTAGACTGAACTGCCACATTCCCAGCACTACTGGCAGCATAATCCACAACAGGCAATAGTAACAGCCGTAACAACAGTACTACACTTCCTTGATGTCTCCTATCTCAGAAGTTGAGCCTGATTTACTGTCATCAACAGGATCACAACAATCCTCTGACATGTAGCATTAGCCATATTTTCAAGAGAAGACTGACCCAGAAGGCAAGGTAATCATTTGGCACACGTAGACGAAATGACATCTTTGAGCAGCAATTATTTCTGAACCTCTTAAATGACGTGCTGAATCACACCAGGAATCTGAAACAGAGCTCCAAGTACCACCCAACAGGCTAACATCCCTTCCTATGCTGTCTGTACTCACAAGACTTTTAACCCCTTTTATCCCCAGTAATGAAACAAGGGAAAATGCAATGTTTTTTCCAGACTCCAGACGTTCCCTGTGGAGAACTGAGTCATATATTGGTTTTTTGCTTCTGTTTGCCACATTACCAGCTCCAGTGAGAACATTCCTGTACGGCATTTGCTTCAAATTGTTTTTCTACTCGGTGGAGCAGATGTTTTGGTTTCCTAGCTGAATTTTCCCTTTGGATACAATACAGCTTCCCTGCAACTATGTTAACCTTGGATGTGATTCAGCTCATTTCTCATTTCAGCACAATAAATACAGTGCAAATATTAGTACATATCAAATGAGCTAATTGAAAGAGGAAAAAGAATGAATATGCAGCACTCAGTACACAGGAAAACTTTAAGCAGCTCACTTGGCATGTACTGAATTTCATTATCTGAAACAGCCTCGTCTGAATGCACATCTCAGTCCTTCAGTGTTGCAGATGAGTTTGTATTGTTTGTCAGGTGTTAGCCTTCCCCTTGATCATTAATGCAGACACCAGTACTTCTACAACTCTCCATGTGATAAATGTTAACATGCAAAAGCTCTTCATGTTGTAACAGCCTTCCAGTGCCTAAAGGGGCCTAATGAAATCTGGAGAGGGACTTCCGACAGGGGGCTGTAGTGACAGGACAATGGGGAATAGGTTTAACCTGACAGAAGGGAGACTGAGATGAGCAGAAGTTCTTCCCTGTGAGGGTGCTGAGTTACTGGCACAGGGTGCCCAGAGAGGCTGTGGCTGCCTCATCCTTGGCAGTGCTCAAGGCCAGGTTGGACAGGGCTTGGAGCAACTTGGTCTAGTGGAAGGTGTCCCTGCTTGTGGCAGGGGTTGGAACTGGATGAGCTTTGAGATCACTTCCAACACAAACCAGCCTGTGATTCTATGATACCAGTTCTACCAGCTAGAAGTAGAGAGCTGACCTCTCCCAGCACCACTTCTGAAGGTGGCAGCCCTGTTGCACCAGCCAAATGCCTGTCCTTTCCCTTCATCCCTTCCTCCCAGCTGCCAAAAGCACAGCAATGCCCAGAGAGGGCTCAGGACACTTCCCCACAACATCCAGCACCACGCCAGGCTGTCAGGACAAGATCAATCCGTGCAGTTTTCAAACGTCATTTAAAAGAACATTGCTATTTTTTCTCCTAACAAACAAATGGTGAGTGCAGACTGCAGGACAGTGTGGAATAAAGAATTTTGTGAGCAGGGTTTTGGTTTGGGTTTTTTCTTTTCTCACAAACTACTATGCTTGCTTGGCAGTCCCTGTCAATGGAAGTGTTTGTGAGGTTATTGCATGATCCGTGTTTCATCTGCTTAAATATGCATTCCTTCAGCGTTACCACCATACTTCTTTATGAAGGAAGTGCAAGATGACACCACAATTATCCAGGATTACACACTTAGATCTTCCTTCCAAGCAGACTGTGGTAACCTTGCAGTTCGCTCATGAAAAAGTAGTGCTCAACATAAACACATCTCACCTGCTTAGTGTGCTGCATGAGCACTTCTGCAGGACGGTTTAGTGGTGGACTTTGTGGTCTGGGACAAAGGTTGGACTTGATAATCTTAAAGTTCTTTTCCAACCTAGCTGATTCTATGATTCTATGAACTTCACCACACCACCAAATAACATTGGGGTACTATTACCCAAAGGTATTTTTGAGTTAGAGTTTTAATACACAGAAAAAGCAACACAAGAGCACCTCAGTTAACCATATTAATTCAATACATCCCTTACTGAGCTCCCTATCATGATGCCTTTTCGCTCTTTCACAATGTAACATCATAAAGATATCAACCAAAAACATCAGCATAAAAATATACTAAGATGAACATTTTTGTATTTCATGTATTTTATTCTTGAAAATTTAGGGGGGGGAAAGTGAATCCTACAGGTTTTCTCCTTGCTATTAAAATCAGATTCTCTTGTCAGATCCCAATAACCATGTGTGTAACAGGCTGTCAGTGTCAGGTCCTAACATAAACAGCAGACACTAAAAGGGTTGCACTTGAAGAGAAGTTGAATACACAAAGTTTATGCACACTGATTCTTGAGCCTGAAAAAGGAGAGTTACAAGGAGAATCTAATGAAAGGTAAATGAAATCATGACTGATACTAAGAATGTGAATAGGGAACAATTACTCACTGTTTCTCACAGTTCAAGAAGGGGGTTATCAAATGAAACTACCCTGCAATACATTTGAAACCAATAAAAAGACCTGATTTGTCATATAATGCCTAAGTACATTTTGAATTGTGTTGCCTCAGTGCCCAGTACACAACAGAGTACCAGGTCTCTAAAGATACTTATTGAAAGAAAAATCCATCAGAGGCTATGCAAGTCAGAGATCTGATCTCTGCCTTAGCTCTCTGAAGACAGAAAGGTATAGGGGCATTGCTCTGGTTTCCCTCTTTGTTCATTAAGATCTCTGCTATGAAACGCTGTCAGCTAAGTGATGGAGAGATAAAGGGCTTTTGGTCTGACCCAGCATGGTTGGTCAACTGTTGCTAGAAAAGTTGGCTTTTGAAAGTAGCCTCTACCCTCATTTATTAAAAGCCTAAGCTTTTCAGGGTAAGAGTATTCCAAACTCTGCCCACCCCCAGAACCCTGTTCCATCCAGGCAGTGGGTGAAATGACAACAGAAATGACCAATTATTATATGGCATTTGATATCATAAAACCAATTCCTGCTGATACAGTGCACAACTAGGGAAAATAATAGTCAAATTACATGTGTCTCAGATCCCATAATCCAAAAGGCAGTTATCCTTCTTACTACACATGATGGAAGTATTTGCAACTGGTGGGGCAGACTGCTAAATCTGCCACTTCTAACTCCTTTTGTGACACACTCAGCATCTTGCAGGAATGACCCCTTAATTTTGTAAGCTTATTCCCCAAAGCCAGGGTATTTCTTGTCTTCACTGAGTGCTAAAGTGTGCTCAGTCCAAACCTGTCCCCATCTGAACAGCACTGTTAAACCTACTCCTAGTGCTCAGAATAAAATGAAGATGTCAAAAATCGCAGCGCTTAGTTCTCAGCACTGGATGATCCTATCTCCTCCTCAAGCCATTCAAAAGCCTTTTCAAAGAAAATTAAGACTGCAAAGAAAGATATTCAGCATATTTGTGCTATTCTCTTTCTTCTGTTGCACCAGAGATGAATGAGGCCTAAGAAACATGAAGATCAGTGAACTGAAGAAGAAGTATATGTTACAAGTTAATTCATCTTCGTTATCTGTCTTTTTAATGGATGAGAAATTTTAGAGTGATTATTTTTTTCCAAGGGAAACAATGTTACTCAAAGGTGTTCATGTCCTGTTTAAAGCAAGGAAAAACAAGAATAAATGCTGTTGGGAAAAAGTTTTGAATACTTGTTTTGTAATTGAATTTAAATACCATCATTCTAATTTAGCAGATGACCCAAGTGCTTAACATTCATTTTGCTAGAAGGAGAAATTACATTAGCATAGAAGGTATTCTAATTTTTGAGCTTTGGCACATAATTATCACTAAATCATTTATAACATCAAATAATTTTTAGTCCTGATGCTGAGTTTTCTGTTCACTTGCAGCTTGTATTACCCTTGACCTGAGAGCACATCAGTGATGGAAGAAAGAGATTAGCTTTGCTTTAATATATGTTGTTTGCTTACCAGCACATTATGGAAATATGTAACAGCAGAGAAAAACACAATGAATATATTGGCAGAAGTTTGGTTACACCAAATAATGCTTGAGTTTCCTGAGTAAAGCATGTAGATAAAAAATTAGACACTCATTATGCAAAGCGACCTGCAGGAGTGAGAAACCTTATTCTGTATTTGATAATCAAACATAATTCAAAGCTCTGAACATGTCTGGGGTAAAACCTAGATCATGGATTTCATAAAGAGCTACTCCAATGTGGATGGAAATGAAAACCACTGTGCTTTTCAAAGCACAAAAGGGATGAGCTGCCATAGGCAGAAGGATAATCGAAGCCAACAAAGTTTTCAGCTGAATGCATGAATCAGGATTTTGTCATTAGCACTGGGCAAATAATTGCTTCTTTGATTGAGTGACCAAACTGAAAAATTAGGGTAACGCTTAGCTCTGGGTCAGACACAATTGCTTTCCTTCTCTCATGGCAAAAATGACTGTTGGGGAGTGGGTTCCTTTGGTGGGAGGAAGGTGGAGAGGAAATGAAAGATCAAGCTGAGCTTTTCATCTAACTCAAGCAAAACTTCTATTTTTACCAATTACTAAAAGCTGGCTAAAAATGTGAGACATCACCTGGAAGCAAAAAATCCCACTTGGATATTTTTTCAGTGCCTTTTCAGTTTTTGCCAATCACTTGTTTTGAATTAGACGTAAATTCCTAAATACTTTTGCTTGATTGAAAATAGCCCTTTTCAACTAATATCACTTCCTAGTTTTCTCCTTCTACATTTATTACTGCCTCCAAGTCCCTGGTTTTGGCATTAGGAATAGGCAAGTAGTGGTTTAGAAGCAGGAAAAAGAACCAATTGCTTAGCGATGGATCAATCAATGGTTAATGAGTGGTAAAGATTACTATTTGGTTATGAGTTTCAGAAAACAAACCTCTAAATTGACTCCCTCCTCTCTTTGTCCACCTTCTGTGGACTGAGTGGTACAGACCTGTGGACTAAGGGGACTGATGCCCCTTTGCCTCTGCCCCCAGGGAGAGATCTGTCTTTCAGGGCCAAGTGTTACATGAGAAAAGAGTCCTGATTGTCATTGGATTGAGCAGAAATTCACAGAGCTGGGGAGAAAGGAGGACTTTCCTCTTGGTGAAGCAGAGAATTTCTACACATCACTGCACAGGCAAGTTATCCTAAATGGGGTAAGGAGCACTGTAACAGAAGCAAGGTCACAGCTCCACTCCCTGACTGGTACAATAAAATGGTGCAAGATCAATGAGGAATTTCCATCATGTACTGTAAGTTACATATTCCTCCATGCTTCTAGGACCATGGTGCTACCCTGAATGAGCAATGCAGCCATATGCTCTCTCTGAGCAGAACTGTATTTAAAGGGCCACAGGTAACCTGAATAAATGTTCCCCCTAAAGTTAACTACTCAAAAAGCTACTGAAGTATCTACAGTGATTTTTTTTTTTTTAGCATGCATTTGGAATGAAAATTCCAAATATTCACTTAAATGTGAAATCAACCCAAATGCCATTCCCAATTTTTAAACTTGTCACATATAGCTGGGGCTGCATGTAAAGTAGAAGCAAAATGCAATCAAACCTCCTAAGGACTTTCTAACTACCTGGCATGGCCTGAATAATGAAAAGCAGGCTAGGAAAAGAGATACACAGAAGTCTCAAAGACAAACCAGGTACACACACACACTGACAAACCCAACAAGTTGCAAAATCATCTGCATAATTATACAAGGTACCTTTCTACATCTCTATATTCTCATTGAGCATGTGTGCCATGTGATGCAGTGTTCCTGAGGTCTCAATGCTACCAATTGAGTTTTGCATTTAGCTTCAAAGATCACATCACGTTCATCTTCCATTTGATATGAAAACTGCACAAAACTTACTCAGAGTACAACCCTCTATGCAAATTCCAGCTTGCCTTGGGTGCCACTTGCTAAATTAGACACACACATTCCTTCCAACAGAGCACAAAAAGTACTTTAAAAAGCACAGAAGCTTTTTCCCCCTCCAGTTATCCTACACTGCACTACTATAGAACAATTGTTCAGCAGAGATAAATTAGGGTGAAATATACCTTTTTAGATAGCAAAATGACTTCATGCTTTCAAGCAAACTTTTCCAGAAGGTATTGGTACAACACGTTCTGATTTCTAACTTGGGGTAATAATCTCAAATGTAATTCAAATAACAGGCCATAAAAAGAAGTAAGAAAAGGAAGGAAATTGTCTTAATAAGGAGTCTGAGACTACTGGAATTCCAATTTGCCACTGCTGATGGATTCTGACCTATAATATAATATAATATCAAGAGCACTATCAAGCAGCAAGGAGGAATCCAACGTGTTTGCCTTGCAAATTAAAATGGGCTTTCTGCTTCTGATAATAATGGAGAGACCAACCTATCTTTTGGAACAGAAATAGCAATGGCCCTATTATTTACATGACTTAGAATTTACCTTTTTACCTCTCTCAAGAAGATACAGACAAATGCTACCCATTTATATGCTTGAGTAACCTCTTTTAAGACAACATTGGCATTATGAAGATAACATGAGCAGGGTTTTCTCAGAAGTCTACATAGTGTTCATCACTCTATGGTGGTCTTGGCTAGATTGACACACATGAAAACCGTATCTGCAGGAGGCTGCAAAGACAGACTATTCTTAAATGGGTGAACACTTTGCAAAAAGCTGCATTCTGCTTAAATGAAGCTGAGAAGATTCTTGTTCATTCAACTCTGGGACAACTGTGAAGCCATTATCATGGCCCCTTCACACCACCATGTTTCTACACCAAAGGCATTCTCAGATAACGACATCCTGTGCCAGCTACTCTGCCACTTGATTTCTGGGGACAAGCAGGACAGAAAGAAATCCAGCCTCTCTACTTTACCTGTACCATCAGGGAATTTTGCACTTGCTGATCAAGGAACGATTGTCAAGAAAAATTAAGACCAAAAGGCAGCTTTATATGTTGGCGTGGGTAATGTATAGAACATACAGGAAAAGCTTTTATCTTCTGTTTGGCAGCAGTAGAGCTTAACAGAATCAAAATAAAGCAAGCTAAAATCTCCATTTCTGGTAAGCCTGTTTTGACCTCTTCGTAGAGTCTATTTAAAAGAATACATATTACATTATATAACGTTGCATTACATTATATTATTTATATCCTAGTCTATTCTGTTGCACTGCATAGAGAAACTTATTACTGAAACTATAACCTATCAAAACGCAGGGTTTCGATTTGACCACGAGGTGGGAGCATTGCTCATCACACATACCAGAGCACATAGGGCTTTTCTAGCTGCTCAAACCACAAATACCCTGCATATTTCCGTGCTGTAGCCTGCAAAAGTGCATGTTACCACCAGAATAATAAGTTTCCATAACAAACACAGAAAAAAAACACCTTTTAACTATCTGTAACTGCTAGCTGAAAAGGAATATCTGGATAAACTGTGTTTTGGTCTGCAGAACAAAGATTTGTATTGAAAACTTTGTATTAACATTGCAGAATCTATTCCCAGCAGGAAAAAAATGCAAAGATGGTAGAGATAACCTGTGTAAGTGGTAACCATAGCATCATTGGATAGCTAAAGTTGGAAGGGACCTTTAAAGGTCACCTAGTCCAAGCCCCTTGCAATAAGCAAGGGACACCTTCTTTAGACTCAGTTGCTCAGAGCCACATCCAACCTGACCTTGCCTGTTCCTGGGGATGGGGCAGCCACAGCTCCTCTGGGCAACCTGTACCAGGGTTTCACCACTCTCACTGTAAAAAACTTCTTCCTTATATCTAATCTGAAATGGGAAGAATAATTTTCTCATTTGTTTTCAGTTTCATGAGTAGAAAAAAATTGCAAGAAAGAAGGTTTGTAAATGCAGATAAAAATCATTTCCATGTGACTGCTTACAATTTTCCATTCAAAGTGTTGAAAAGCAACTATTTCACATGGGAAAGTCAGGTTTTCCAAAATGGTTTAATAATGTTCCATCCCACAGGAAACATTTGATGAACTACTTGTGCTGATGATGTCTCTGATAAGGCTGTGTCTTTGTGTGGGAAATGGCAGCCCCATCTCTCTTTTCTTGGAACCGAAGAAAAAGGGCAACAGTCCTGAGTAACAAGCAGTGTCAGAAAAAAAAAAAAGGCAATAATATGAAGATTAGATTAACATGAGAAGGGACTAGCCTATGGTCAAGAGACTTGCACAGGATTTTGAAGCAGTGACGACTGAAATCTAAGGCAAGACTGCAGCTCACACAGTTATCCCTCAAGCTAGCTTTAAAGTAGTTGACTTTGGTACATAGACCCAGTTGAAAGAAGCTCTGGCTAGAAGCATACATAATTCCTTGGTCTCAGCAAGCCTGATCCCTGTTCCTGGAGGCACGCCATTGAACTGTTCTTGGGTAGACCCAAGGTAACTCAAATACAGAAGCTACACTTCACACCTGTGACTACAGCATAGACATGCAGCTTCATTGCCCTCGTGTCTTTGTGGGATAGTTATTCTACATGTCCCTGGTCACTTGATTCCCCACATAGTAGCACAAATGTATTAGAAACAGTTCGGTGTGCATGTATTCCTATGACAAGATATTAAAATAACTTCCTTTGTATATGCTCAAAAAGCAACTTGGACACAGATCCTGCAAAGGTTTATGCAACATATACATTGCAACTCTCTTCTCTAGATGCAAGATGCTTGTGCAGCAGGACAGGGAAACAGACTGACCTTAGCTGGGTGTAGGACTCTAGCTGATGCTGACGGGCAGAAGTGAGAAAGCTGAAGCCCTCATGGTAAATCTACACAAATGGGCACCTGTTTAGTACAAATACACCCAGCTACATATTGCATAGGGGTTGTAAAACCCAAGAACCCTCAACCCTACAAGAAGTCCAGGCTGGGTTTCACCCACCAGCAAACCATATGTGGTAAGTGCATTATAGCTGTAACCTCAATATTTCTAATTCCCCCACTTAATCTTTTTTTTCCAGCATGTGAAAGAGCATAGACTGGCACATGAGAAAGCATATGTTAGGGTAAACATTTCAGTAGTCTGTAAAAAGCTACGTATTATCCATGAATAATGTTCCTTTCTCCACATCCGCCACATGGCTGGTAAGGAGATTTGCTCTGGAGCAAGTACGGACAGAACAGGTTGTGCAGTTTGTCAAAGCAGAACTGGCACTCTTGTGCTTTCCTTTCCAATGCTGACCATTCACAATTTTTCTCCTGTTCTATCAATGAGGCTGTTAGCTCTAATCTGTCTACAGAGTCAGAAAGAAAAAGTCAGCCTACATATTCGCCTTGCATGGTTACAGTTGCTTATTTCCTGTAATCAACTGGTCCCCTGGTAATAGTCTTTCCTCTAAGGCGATGAGCAGAACATTATCTTATAAGAAAATAAATATACGTTAAATAACTAACACCATGCGAAGACTAACAACTTGTAAAGTACCAAATTCACCCCCTCAAGGACAATTACATGCATATAATTCAAGTTCAAATCTGCATGAAACATTCACTTCTTGGTCCTCCAGCCCAGCAAAATAGGTGCCCCTAGCCCTTCTGAGACCTTGGGAGTACAGGCCTTCAAGTGCAACCTGGTCCTCAAACTTAAGAGACTCCTGGGTCTACTCTCTTGGCTGGGCTGATTGATGCTCCCACATCCTCCTAAAGAAGCCGCAGTGCTCCTGCATGTACCTGGCCCACTTCACCTGAGCAGTTACATGTTATTTGAGTATTTGTGCTCAATTTCTGCATGACAGCATGAAGAGTTGTGAGTAGTACTTGTTCAAGACTGTTTTCCTGACAGACACTTAACTTAAGCATGGAAATAACAGGATCTCTAACGATTTTTCCTGAAAAACTGTTGCTTAAAAAAAACCCGTATTTACGTGTTTGAAATCATTACATGCTTCTACATGAATTTTTCTACATTTTCGATTGAGATGTCACATTTTCTTCTTTTTTATCACTTTGCCAGAGTAATAGAAATATCTCAAAGGGAAGCAATAAGAGAAAACACACTGTCATTCTATACTGCAGTACTTACAATAAGGTTGCCTTTCTAGATTACCAAAACAAAGTACTGTACTATTTGCACCTAGGAATAGTTGTGTTTCAGTGGATTTCACTGAGGTATACACAAAGAAAATGCTAGCTCTAACATTTGTTTCTGATTTATTTTGCTACCTAATACTTTAGCAATTGCTTTTGGAGCAACGTGGCTTCAGATACTATCTTGGAGCCCTGTGGTAGAGATTGAGGAGGTGCAAAAGAGCAAACATGCCACAGACCTTACAGCTGGTTTTCCACTTCCCTGAGGCTACTAAAGCATTTGTGGACCTCTACACTAGGCTCAGACTCATTTGAAATTATTCCCAGATGCCCAAGGAAACATCCTATGGCTTGGGATCACTTCAGTTCAACAATGTTTCATCCCTCTTCTATAGCATTCTTAATAGGACCTTTATGCTGTGGCTCAACAATGCTTGGCAAATTCCCTCTCAGTCAATTAAATCAAGAAAGCTTTGTGTTCATATTAGCATAGTAGAACAGGCAACCATGAAAAACAGGAACACTTTGGGCAGGTTTTCTCCTTAGTTCTGTTTGCTGCATCTTCCATGCAAAAAACTCCCATTCTTGTCCTAACAGAGAGCAGAACATGGTCCAAAACAACGCAGGATAGACCTCACATACTGACATTTCCTATTCAGCAACTCTAAGAATCCAGAATTTTTCCTTGCAGGCATTGCGTAAAAGTTGATGGATAAGGCTTACTAACAGACCAAGTGCTGCTATGCAAGAAATGAAAGGGATGATTTTCCCGGAATGCCCCAATGGCTTTTGTTGAGTCTAATGACTGTACCTGTTAAGTTTGTTTCTGGTTACCACACCATCTTTTGGTTTTAGAATAAAGTGCAGTTGTTTAGGAAAGAATAGGCTGCATTTAAAAATGGGTGACAAAATGTAACAAAATGTTTTTCTTACCATCTGTTTGATTTGATTCATCCCCCACACTGGACTGATCTTTTTTGTCCAACTTACTGTCTTCCTTTAATTCACCTAGAAAGAAGGAATAAGAAACACTATAAGCATTTTAATACAGACTGCAGTTTATTAATACCTGTAACTCAAATTGCAACATCCAGTGGAGATGCTCCTTAGGAGAAAAGGTCTGAATTCACAAGGAACTGGATTAACACATTTTCACAGAATAAAGCACCAGATAAAATTTATCATATAGAAAATGACACTTTGCAACTTACTTTGAAATTCATTCTAATATTAACATGTTCTTAAGTGCACATGCAAACTCATACTCTCTCTGGTTATATGGAGGCCATTAAAAACCTGAACACAGCCTTCATTTCAAAATCAGGACTCTGGAATATTTATGATTTTAAAGGACTAAGACCCCGCAAGACTTCCTCATTAGTCTCTGCATTAGAGCACCACTTTACATCTCCCAGACAGTCCTATATAATTTTGCCTTACTTTCTCTTACCAGCTTCCTTTATCCACAGACTCATTTGGGTTGGTCCTTTGATGATGGTATCAGGGAACAAACAATCATCCTAGCACTGATGACTGGCTTTAGAGTCTCTACAGCAGTCAGGAAAGCGAAGACTTTGGCAATGTGATGCAGAATGAAAATGGCAACCTGAGCTGCAGTGTATGTTATGAAGCTAGGAAGGCTAACCAGAGTCATTCCAATCTTCCATCCTCTGTAAGTCATACAGCAGAGTACATCAGACCTCCCTCCATTGAATGAGAATGCCCAATGCTCATTAAATGAAAAATAACTTAAAAGGAGAGCCTCAGCAGAACAGGGCTCTTTCAGCTGCAGTGTTCAAGCAGCAGCAAAGAAGGTGTCCTTCCTTCAGATGTCCAGAGAAGAAACAGCAGTCTGCCCAGATGGGAGCACACAGCTTGTACTTCCCTGGTGGAGGAGTAGCAGTGAGTGTGTGATCCACACCTCAATACAGAAAGTCTCACTTCTGAATTTTGTAACTGTGAGGTATGTTACAGGGCTGTACTCAAGTGATGCTTATTCCACTTCTATTATTAGTTTTCTTACTACAACTAGTTCCCAGCCTTTGGATCCAGAGTATATGTATTACGTGTTAAAGAGGAGCTGATCTGCTTTCAAATAGCCCATCAGTGGATATATTTTTAACAGCTCAAAAAAAGGAGTGATTGTAGAGAAGTAAGGTCTCCCCCTTGCACACTGGGTCCTAACAACTGGAATATTTATTATTCTTGGATGACAGAGGACCAATATCTCCCTCCAATTAAGCTTCATCATAGCATGAAAGAGGAATGGTTTTCAAATCTTAAAATATCTAAGAAGATGGAATAAACATATCCTGTCCAGTTCTCATTCAGTGCCAAAACTTCTCATGATTTTCTTCCCAAGCTCAGTGAGAGGAAAATGAAAGCAGGATACAGGACAAGCAGTGACCTTTCAACCAATCACACAGCCACTGACGGGCTCCTTAAACAGAGACGTATGACCAGCTCCAAGCAGGGCTGAGGTGTCTGCTTTATGAAGGTTGCCTCTAAAAGAAGGACACTGTCTTCAGGAAATGAAATAAAAATGTATCTAGCAAAGTACAAAAGTCTTCTTGCATTTCCTCCACTGTCATACAGCTGATGGTAATGATGAGCTATTAATGCTCTTTTTCACCATTGCATAAAGAAGTTGCTTGACCCTTGTGCAGGAAAAGATGATGAGCATCCATACACACATTATTTAACAGTTTGATCTCTCGGAGAAAGCACACAGGCAGCAAGAGACTGAAAGAGACTTTAAACTCACCCAACAACACAATTTCTGAGCTTTCACTGAATGTAACTTATTATGAATGCAGGGCTTTTGAGTATTGCAATATCCACCCTGCCATAATGCCAGCAGCAGAGCAGAACAATGATCACAATGATCTTTTTGAAAGGGATTACAAAGGCAGAGAAATAACAAGGCAAATACTTTACAAGGAGATATTAACATATAGGTGTAAAGGGAACTGTGGTGAACCCAGAGATATTAATGTGAGGATTTCATCAGTCTCCAAAGACTCTGCAGTGATTGCACCTCACAAAGGCCTTTTCCTGTAAATCAAGGAGCAGAATTTCTTTTCCTGAGGACGACACTAACTTTCAGAAATCATTATAATTCCTTTCAAAGCACTTCTGACACCTGCAGCAGAGAAACACTGCAGAAAAAGGTACTGTCAAAATCACTAGAGCAAACTTTAATAATCCTGTATTGTTAGAAGCATGTAAAACAAAAGATTTCAGAAGAAAAGTCTGATACAGTCTAGCTGGGATTGCAGATGTCCCCAGCAATTTTGCCTCTTGACCAGCAGCCAAGTGAAATACATGAGAATCACATCAGGAATATTTCAAACTGAATCTCTGTCTCTGATGCCATCTAAACTCACTGTCTGACTTCCAAAGCCTGCATGCTCAACCAGGCTTTTCTTCAGAGGATGCTTCCAAGTCTGACTTTGTGCTGGTTTTCGACTAACTGATAATAGCCAAGTTTGTGACAGGTCTCATGCGCTGCCGTTTTTTGATAATGGCTTCAAGGAGCAGGAGCTGGGGAGTTAAGGACAGTGAAATGGCCAAGAGACAACTCATCAGTTCTAATGTGGGGGGGGGGAAGGGTTAATGTTTACTGCTATTTTCAAACATATTTCCACCTTTTTTGGGTGCAAAATATGATTCATATTTTAACTCAGTTCTGTAGTGAGTTAAAACCCTGGAATCAAATTTCTGATCAAACAAAAGGCTTGTGACTGCCCTAATAAAAAAAATGAGCAAATAAAAATATGAGTAAATAAAATTAACAAAACCAGAGAGGAGGAAAAATCCTCTGTCTCAAGCCACATTTATATCTAAGGCACAATCACCTTTAACACCTTTACTAAAATACCTTTAATTTGCCTTAAAATGTTTATAAACCACCTTTGGCTAGTCAGTTACCCAAGCACTGAAGCCTTTCACTGAACAAAGAACATTTGTTTTAGCTTTTCAGCCTGTGCACAACAGGCTGCTTCATTTCCACAACAAAAGTCATGTTTTCCTTCCCTCCAGAACTGCCCAAGCAGGTATGACACATTCCATCTTCAATTGGAAGAACACTACTTGGGAGTTACATTATAGCTTCTGGTTCCCATATGCAGGCAACTATGCCAGTGTCCAGGTTCCCCATCACTGAGGCAAGATACCGGTTTTAGGGCTGGATTCAACATTTCAGCAGAAGAAGAAAACTCACCATTGTGGACATGCTGTTTCTCATCTTCCACTGCATGATGAGAGTCCATTCCCTTGTCTGTCCTAAGTGCATTTTTCCCTTGAGATGCTTCGTGTTTGCTCACCCCAGTTTGTCGAGTCCCATTTGCATGATTCTGATTGGAATCTGCGCTTTTGTTTTCCCCTGGATTTGGTTCTTTGCTGTTCTCTGTCTTTGCTGCTGTGGTATCTTCAGCTGGCTTCTTCTCATCTTTTTCATCTGTTTTCTTTTCATCTGTTCCCTGATGAGCATTTTCCTCTGCTTCTTTCTTAGCTTTTTCTTCTGCATCCTCAGCAAAGAGAGAAGCAAAACAAAGAAAGAAATCATGATTACCAGCCAATTTGACAAGAGTGATACAACTCACACATCTAAATCTATTTCAGTATTTTACATGCAAACAGCTTTTACTTAGATAAATGCATGAATTGACCTGACAGAGGAAAAAGAGCACAGAATAACATTAAAGAAAGCATTCTGAATAAACCCAACCCATGTTGGCCTATAATGTATATTATTTGCATGTCTTTCTTACACCATGGAAGGTTCACCTTTGAAAATCCAGTGCCTCAAAATTCTTATAAGGCAAATTAAAAAGTGATATTAGCTATTGAAGGTTCTAAGGGTGAAGAGATTAGTTTAATTTTTGACACACAACAATCATTCAGATTACATTCTTTTTTATCTTATACCATACCATGTAACACTATGCACATAGAAAAACTTGGTTCTTCGATACCTGCTTTTCCCCCCTCTTGTTCCAGGTTGCTTTCTAATCTCTTTCCTTCTAATTACTGTTATCCTTTCTTTATGTCTCTGTCCTTTCTTGGCAGACTTATATACTGCTGCTGGTACTTGCCCTTCCATCCCAAAAAGTCTTACAGTCAACCATAAATACACAAAGGTGTAAATTCAAAAGTGAGTGTTGAGCAATGGCGGCATCTCAAAATACTGTCATTCAGAAAAAAATCAAATCACAGAGAAGCCAAATTCCCCCTTTCAAGACACTGCTCTTGTTATCCAAATCCTAGGTACTGATGCAACACTTAACAAGAGGCTGCAAATTACTGCAGCTCTGGGTGTTGAGACCACTGTTTCTAGCTAAGGCTGGGTATAGCACACTCCCCAGTTTCAGCTGCAAAGGATCTGTGTGGCTTCTTGCATCTCACTGCAAAGCAGGACACAACCACAGTCCCTCAGCACAACCCTCAAGCTATTAAACATGGCTGGGTGTGCAGAGACTCTGGACAGAGACCCCATCATTTTCTTCCCCTTTTCCATGATCAATAGAGACTTCATCTGCAAAAGCAGCTGAGCAGCTCAGCACATGCTCAATTTGGAACCTGTGAGCTTAAGCAGCATCATCTACATCCATACTGAGACTAAGCATTCAGATGTGATCACCCTATGTATTCAAGGGTCTGTATTCAAGATCTCTGAGTTGGTGGTATCTCAGCCCACTCACTACCCCATCATGAGCAACCAATTGCACTTTGATTGTGATAGGGATAAAAGATGTAGGTCAGGTTGGACAAAGTCATGGGTGACATGGTCTAGTGTTAGGAGCCCCTGCCCATGACAGAGGGTTGGAACTGGATGATCTTAAGGTCCTTTCCAACCCTAACTATTCTATGATTCTACGTACGCTCTGAGCAAACTGATTCAGTTGAAGATGTCCCTGCTCATTGCAGGGCGGTGGATGGGATGACCTTTGAAGAACCCTTCCAACCCAGAGCATTCTATCTATCTCCTGTTTTCTGAGAGATTGTGTAAGCAGATGAGCAGAGGAACAGATCCCACAAAACCCTGAATAAAGTGTTGGTCCTATGGAAGTATTCTTGATGTCTATAGAGATGTTTCACTCATTACAAGAGTAGGGTCTTGGCCAGGGAGTAACAATTACAAAATAATTTCTAAGTGTCTTGTCAAATAGTTCTTATGAGTGAATCAGAACTAGTTTTGAGGAAAATATAACAAGGGATACAAGAGAGAAAGGGGGAAATCTGTCTTTGATAAGAAATGCCAATCTGTATTTCCTTGCCAGCAGCCAACTAAAATGAATTAATATTTCAATTAATAAATTCTGGCTCACATGAAAATATAATTAAATTAGATATGAGCCTCCTTCACTTCATTAATAATTCCCGAGATCTATGGCAGCTTCCACTGACTGCTCAGCAATTCATGTTGATGTTTTCCCTGGAGGCTCGTGGTATACAGAAGGATACCTCTCATTTGGGGATCTGAAAAGGAAAAATGCTGCATTTTGCACCTGAGCAAGAGAGAAATTCAGCCCAGGACACTGGGGGTTACTACAGCACCACTGGGTAAGTGCCTCTTATCAAAATTAGTGTCACAAAATACTTCATCTAAATGGTGCTTTGCACATCAGGGGGTTTGTTTATTCAGCTTTTTCATTTGTGCGTATTTAATGATTACCCTTTAAGCAAAAAGAGATCAGGAATAAACCCCACTTACTTTGCCCACACAGTCCTAGAAGTTTTCTATAAATACCACACTCAGGATAAAAACAGCTCAGTGATGCTTCCAGGGACAACGCCATTACCAAAGGGAATAAAGTATTCTACAAAGAAATTATTATTATCAATAATAATTTATAATAGTCACTATTTCTTCCTCTTTTTCTTAATAATAATAATAATCATCATTTTCTTCCCTCCTAGTCCCCAGTTGCTATCTGTTGTTAATCAACTGTTAAATGCAGTATCTGTCTTTGCTTAATAATTCTTAGTTTTACTGGCAGAGCACCTTTGATGCATTGCAAGCCACCGGTTTGACAGGGGGTCAGCAATTTTAACTCCTGGTGTGTGGCAGGCCCTGCTGCATTTGGCAAAGACTGGCAAGGCAGATGGAGGGGGGTGCAGAGATTTGCTGCAAGTCAGGAGGAAGAGAGCAGCAGAGTAAAGGTTTTGATGCAAGGGCTTTGGGGTCCCAGTTCCTTAGTCCTCAGCCACTCTGTCTGAGCCAGACGTCTATACAAACCTTTTAAGATTAGAAAAACATTTATAGTTGTACTGCTCAATACACCCAGAAACACAGACATTATGTGAAAGTCAATGAATGCAGATGAACAGAAGCTGAGACTGCTTTCTGAATCTCTGATCCATAAACTGAGGCCCTGATCCAAGTTACTGGGGGTGAAGTTTGGCAAAAACATAGAGTAAATCGACTTTTCAGGGCTGAAGGTTGTCAGAAAGGTAAAGATAAAATGACCTACTCAAGAGCTCCCTTGTCTAATAATGTTGAGCTCCCTGCTTTCAAGTGATCAGCTAATTCTTACCCAGACCACCCTCAGGAACTGCTAGAAAGATTTTTTTATGAGGCAATTAAAAATAAAACATTCTCCTCTCCAACTAAAGTATTAATAACCAAACACTTATCATTAGGATACCCCACAAAGAATGGATATGAAATACTGCATCCAGACATACTACCAGTGGCAGCATTAGTTAAGCAATATGTGCACATCCACTTGAGTCATAACTTGACATTTACATGTGCACATTTAGGAAAAAGCCTTTATGCAAAGCAGTCGCTGCAACTGGGTACAAAGCACATTCAAAACCTAAATATCCAGTATCTATTCTGAGCTAATCTATGTATTTGATTTAAATGAAATGTTAGATGGACTTTATTTATTTCCCCATGTGTCTCTTGCATGTAATATTTTTATCTAGCAGATCCTTAGACAGGCAATTATATATGGTACATGTTGAAATTAAATCCTTAAAACTAGTCAACTGGATTGGCTTCATTTGCTCAACACCCTTATTCTGTGAGACACTATCCATGTTAAATGCTTTGCTTGTTTGGTTAGCTTTAATTTGGTTGCTCCACAAAGAACTGGGAAATAGAAAATGCCAGTTGAAAAAAAACCCCACAAAAAGCTACAAAAAAAACCTCTGGCAAAAAAGCAGATTTTGAATTATGTTTTTGTTTGCATTTTCACAGAATGCCCAGAAAGGCTTTTCCTGAATGGGAAGTTAAAATCACAAAGGAGAATTTAATTTGAATAATAATGCGTGCTTTCCTGCACCCTTAGACAGGCCTTTCAGTTGGACAGGAGCAATCTTCTCTGGCAAGTAGGAGAATGATGGCAAATCTTCCACCAGCCCTGAAGTCAAGGCCACAGAATACATTAAAATCGAGTTCCTTCCATTTACATGAAATAAAACAACTCCATTAAATACGGGTTTGAGTAACAAACGTTCAGCTTGGGGAAGAAATTGTATCACCAACAATTCCATGAAGAAAAAAAGCCACATTCCTCCTTTTTTGGCTCCAAAGCTGGTCTAAATCACCTGAGGGCTCAAGGAGACCATGGGCAATCATCCAGTCCCTGGAGGCAAGGGGCAGTTGTACATAAGTTCTCAACAGATGGCTCTCATTGATTCCAAAAGGTCTCTAACAATAGAGATTTGCCAGTGTCTAACTTATTATCAGTTTGTGATTACCTGCCAATTTTTTCTCCTCTTAACAGCCATGGGAACTTGAATAAAACCAAACCATAGCTTCCTTCTTCTGCAGCTGCAGTAGTCTTCAGAGAACTGCTTTGAGCTATCAACAACAGTTATCATTTGCATTGCTGTACTTGGCAGTGGTCTGCAACTGGTCCATGTGTTTCCTGAACTGCAGTGGCCAAAACTGGACACAACACTGCTGCAGGGACCTTGTTACTGCTGGTAAGACAGGAAGGATGCCAAGGGGTCTTAGAAGCAAGATCTGGTGATTTTTCCTGTGTTGTTTTGGGGCTTTTTTCTCTGTTAGGGGCTTTTTTCCAATTACGTGACAATATTGAAGCCTGATCAACCTGCAACCAACACAGCCTTCATGCTCTTCTGAAATATTTGGAGTCCCTCCCAGGTTAATGATATCATGAGTATTTGCTGCATAGTTCCCAAGTCATTATCCAAGTTATCAATAGAAATGGGAAACCAGCTATGAATCCAGAACATCCTGTCTTTCCCAGAAAGATTATCCATAGCTCCTTCAATCTTAACAGTGAACAATTGATAACCTATCTCTACAAATGCAGTTCCAGCTATTTTTGCACCCACCCCAGTCTGACTCATGACTTCAGGGAACCTCCCTTACAATTGTTTTTTTCCCTTCCCATTGTCTGCATCCTCTTCATGAAGTACACTTAACACCGCGTCAGAAGAGTACAAGGCACAGATGAGTCACAGTATTCCTATCTTTCTGAGCTCAATGTAGGTTGCTGACCTTGAAAAGCAGATTCTTTCAAACTAACAGTGCTTACTTGGAGAATAATTTGATTGAAGAAGAGCTTGAAGAAGAGGTCAAAAGAATTGCTACTCTTTCCCTAAGAAGCCTGGCTGTTACCTTTGGTGGCTTGCGCTTTCCATTTCTCCCGGTTCTGCTGCACCACCTCAGTCCAGGTGGCTTTAAAACATTTGAAATCCACAGTGAGTATGGAGCAGTTGAGTGAGGCACTTCCTTCGGACCCAGTGCTCTTGACACTTGATCTTTTAACTTCAGAGGGATTAATGCTATTCAGACTGGGACAGAAGATCACAAAATACAGAAGAAATCAGTATCCCATTCACCCAAACAGCTAAGAAGAAATAATGACTGTAAGTCTAAACTTACTAGAGTCAACCAGAAAAACAAAAACTAAGCTTCAACCCCCTTTCTCCCACCCCAGGTCTGATATTAAAGCAAACAGTACAACCTGAGCCAGTACTAGAAATAAAGGGCAGCTTTTCCCCACTTAGTTTTTGGTATCCGTAGTCCCTAAGACATAGAATTACCCAAAATGTTGCCATTACCTTCATTGTGCATCTTCACTCCCTACATATTCTTTGAAGGGGCACACGGTTCTAGAAATCAAGTATGTCAAAGGTGGAGGCTCCTAAAATTCACCAATGGGAGCCATGAGGCACAGGACAGGAGGCAAACCTCTGTCCAGGTATTGGTGAGCTCAGCTGAGGCTGAAACCAGGTGCTCATTTTGGTTACAGACCCTACAGCTGGACACTTCCTTGTGCACCCTTTTATAAAGGCAGCAAGGTAACTGGCATAGAAAGATATTAGTGCTTGCTCTTTGTGCAACAGCCCAAGAGTAAAGAAATAACCTGAAAGAGGGAGTCTTGACTTGGTTGCCCTACTCTAGGGAGCACTAGCCATGTGGTGTTTGAATTCCAAGACTTACTTTGTCCCTGAAACAACTAAAAGAGTAGCTTCTCTGCAACAGCAGAGCAGGTTAAATTGGCCAAGACTTTTTACACTGAATTCTATGTGAATCTGATGGTACTTCACACATACACATAGTGTAACCCTACCTACTGTCACTAGGATACGTTGATACTTCCCAGTCCTCTTCTGTATCTAAATGGGATTGATCCCATTTACACTTCCAGACAAGAAGAAGTGTGCACCTCCCCATGACTTCCCTCTACCTTTTTTAGGACATTAGTGACAGAGAGCACTAAAGTTGACCAGACTGCATGGTTAAAACCATTTGTGCTCACTGTCTTCAGAGGCATGGCTCAGGTTTATGCCAGCCTCCCTCTTTGTCCTCCCCTGTGCTGGAGATTCCCTGCAACAAAGTCATGTCACAAGGTGAGCTGCGGTGTCAGCAATGCAGATATGGGGCTTTAAGCCACGTGGAAGATATACACTGTGAGGAGGAAACTGGGGGAGTTGGCACAATGGCAGCATGCTCAGAGGGAAGGGAGAGAGGGCTGTGTTATTCACCTGGAACGCCTGAACCCAGACATGCCAGAGCGGGAAGCTTCGTCGATGAGCGGAGTCACAATCTTCTCAGTCATGTCAGTCAGCACAGTAAAAGTGGGTTCCACGATGAAATCAATGAAACCTGAGCAGAAACACAAGCAGAGTCAAGCAGGCAAGAGGAGGATTTATGTGAAGTCACTGCTTCAGCGATCGCAGACAGCAACACTGTAAAAGATAAAGAAAATTATACCTTGAAAGAGGGATAGGCAAATACTAGAAAATGAAAACATTATAGTTATACATTGATCCCTGACCCAACAGCCTGGATATGGCACACAACAAAAGGTACCTACTTAAGCACCGGAAAGAAGCTGTGCAAATCAGAACATAAACAGATGCATCAGAACTTGTTTTATACAAGGAGTATGATGTTTAAGCCAAATTCCAAGCGGATTTGGCTAAAACCCAGTTTCAAAAATGAAGTCTCTAAAAGCAGAAAATACAACAGTAATAATACTGCTAAGCTTTGCTGGTGTGGAGTTACATGCAAAACTCCCTTACTGCAAATCAGTGGGTTGCTGTGAATGTTCTCTCCTCAGTGTTCAGCCAGCTTGTTCTTGTTAATAATAAAACAGATTTAGATGCTTTTCCCTGCATTTTTTTTTAACATAAAATAATATCTACTTCAGTATGCAGTTTGGCAGAGATGAATATGGCTCTGATCTGAATGTTGGGACGGACAGACTAAAGGTCCCTGTGGCCATAAGCTTACATGAGGGAAAATCCAAGATGCATGATAAGAATGGGAGAGTGAGGAGTTTAGAGTACTTTACAGCTTCCTCTAAATTCTCATGGGGGACAAGGACTATTTCTTATATTCATTTTAGTACTTCACTTAGCAAATTTCTTGGTGCTGCAGGTAGCCAAGAAAACAATATTGTCTTTAATCCCTCCTAAAGCATGTCGGGATTCAGGTTTTCCTCACTATTACAATTTTTAAAGATTTGTGATTATCAACTATTGATTCTACATTCATAATATTATAATTTCTGTGACTGGGTCATGATATGTTTCAACAACGGACCCTGGTGATTCCAAGTGGCACCAACAAAAGGGGAAGAGACCACACGGGTCATGGACCTGAATTTGCAGAAGCTTTGATTCACACCCGGAGTACAGTCAGTTATGCATCCATCTAGTTCCATTTCCCTTCCCTGATTTTGTCTAGATTTCTGAAAAGATGGGTAATTAAGTGTATTTTCATGCCCAGCCAAATGAAAAACATCACTTGCAAGTTCTTAGAATTTCACACTAACATTCTGTAAATGTGGAGAAAATATGCATTCAGTCTTATTTGAACATCTGAATCATGTGCCTCCATAACACTGAGACAGTTTTATCTATTCAAATTTTGGGAACAGGGAATTAATCAGAAAGGTATGTAGTATAAAGCCACAAGAGGAAATTGTGTACTAGAACAGAACTAGAAAATCCCAGCAAACTTCATACCATTTTTTTAAAACACTGGAAATTATACTGGCTGAGAACAGTGTTAAGAGTGCCACACGGATCTGGAGGGTAAGGAGAACTTGATCTACATATATGTGTGTCTGTTTCTGTGCCTCTTCTATTCCCCTTCACTCAGAAAAAAATTACCTCTAAATGACCAAAGAAATCCAAGTCATGATACCCTGTCACTTCTGCTTGGCAAGTAAATATCACTGTGTCCTGGGCTCAGCAGTAGCAGTCATTTTTCTCCTTCTTAGAAGCTGGTGCAGTGCTGTGGTTTTGACTTTTGGCTGGGAACAGCGCTGATATCACCGATGTTTTCAGTTGCTACTCAGTAATGTTTCCTCTGACCAAGGACTTTCTGAGCCTCATGCTCTGCCAGGGAGGAGTGGAAGCCGGGAGGAAGCAGAGACAGAGCACCTGACCCAAACTAACCAAAGAGGTATTCCATACCACAGCACATCATGCCCA
>JAOEHX010046497.1:0-20845 GCA_025448015.1 Bolborhynchus lineola | reverse complement strand
GGAGGTGTCCCTGCCCATGGCAGGGGGTTGGAACTGGATGATCTTAAGGTCCTTTCCAACCCTAACTATTCTATGATGATTATTATTCCATGGGACAGTTTATGTGTATCCCTTATTACTGCTACAGTTAAATTGAGAGCACATATTTTTCCTGAAAGGATTTTCAATTTTCAGCAGCATTTAAGTCAGAAATTTCCTCAGGCTGAACTTGTACTGAGACCTCTCAACGTAGCCATGGTGGTCCTTTATGGTTTTGGACTCTATGGGTCGGTGGTAGCCTGTGGCAGGTTTGTGCATGCTGGCTCTAACAGTCCAATACTTTCTTCAAGTCATAATCTAAAGTTTTTCATACCATGTTTGAGTTTCTTCAGTTCTAAACAGTTGCCTGGTCTGGAATGATTGAAATCAGATTTTTGTGGAGGGGAGGGGGGGCAGGGAAATGCTCCAGCTTCTTCCCAAAGTAAAACCTCCCCAGTCTTCTAGTGCCAAATAGTTCTGTGGGGTGGGAAATCTGTTGGAGAAGCTTAAGTGTGGCTGTACCTGGCCAACCCACATATGCTGTATCTGTCCCATACCTTTGATTGTTCTTGTTGCCCTTCTCTGAGCCTTCTCCAGTACTGTTGTATTCTTTTCAAGGCTGAGGCTGATCAGTTTAGACCTGTCTGCTTTTCAGATACCTGTGTACATAGGAAAGTGTCTCATATCACATACAAAAATTAGACCCAGGTCCCTGTAGGAGTATGAGCATCCTCTATCTTTCCTCATACTCTCCTGCATTAGGCAGCAGCAAAGTCATCAGACCATATGAAAAGCTTCTTGCTTTAAAACCAAGAAAAGGGACCTAAGGGTCCCACTCAAACCCTGTGGGTGGTTTCCCCAGTCTCTTCTGGAGTTCAATATCAAACAATTTAAGGTAATGTGGCTGTTCCTTTCTTTTGCGGACTGTTCAACCTAATCTGCGCTGTTTGAACCTTTTTCCACACATTTATCTGTGTTCAGTGGCATACCTATGCTCCCAAACAGGGCTCCTCAAAATGGGTAGGACACTTACTGTACCCTTTTTCACTTTTCAAACTCCTCATAATTTTTCTCTCCAGCTCAGCATATGTACTGGCCTGAACCTACTGTGCATGCCTTGCACTTGATTACATATGCATAACTCAGCAGTGAAAGAAAAAGAGTACAGTAACAGTCAGTTCTCCATTTTGTTGGGCAGAAAATGCATCTTCATGCTTTAAGCAGAGTTGTAGAGTCCAAAGTGAGAAATGACTCTCGATTTCGCCACACCAAATATCAGATAGGAGTACAGAAAGTGAGAGCAATTTTGTTTCCTGTTTATTGCTTAAGCAATTAAGTATCCCACATTTGATATAAATACAGCTTCTGTCTATGTATGCCTCAGGTGCTGTTGCAGTAACTTTCCATGTAACATTCTCTGATGCTCATCTGATGTGTGTAGAGGAGACAGTGGCTGAGCACAGCACCAGCAGTCCCTGACCCCCATTCCCTGTCAGCACCTGCAAAGGCCTATTCATAACTTGATTTCTCTGTTCATTCTTGTTTTCAGGTAAATTAGCAGTAGTGGTAGTGGAGGTATCATTGGTGTTATTGTTAGCATTACACGAACTGCAATGAGGAGTGTATCTTTACTGAGGTGTCATCCAGTGTGGCCAGTATGGTGTCACTAGATCGTCAGGTTTTAGTGCCTGTTTCCAGTATTCTGATCAGCAGCGAGGCCAAGGTCCCACAATGTGACACACAGCTTTGAGCTGTGGTGAGATGTCATCCCCATGTCATAGCGCAGGGCTTCACAGAGTACGGGTCTGGGGCACATTAGCTCACTGAGTCTGTCCATCTGAGAGAACAGCGTTTTAATGCAGATGTATTTGCTAATCCCGCTGCAGCACTCAATACATAATAGGATATTTAGCATTTCCTTTCTAAGACCAAATTATTTCCTTTTCTGCTTTGCATTCCACCCACCTTCTGAGCTTTTAATTTTTAATTTTCTTTGGTCTGCACAGGACCCATAGTCCTGGCTTGGAAGAGTGGTAAGCAACTCATTATACCTACTGACCGCAGGAATCCAGCAAGTTACGGAAGGTCTCCGCTTTGCATAGTTTAGTAATAGCAGTGGTAGTAGCAGCAATAACATGTAATTAATGTACTGGAAATCTAGAGAGAACAGAGAAATTAGTATGTGCATACAACTACTACAGAAAGAGGAGTACTAGCATGAGCCAAGAGGCATGTGCAGGTTTTGCCACCGTTCTTGAATAAAATTAGCTGTTGGATATAGGAGGGTAAGGGAAAGCTGTATTTAGAGCTTTCACATTACTTTCTTCTTTTTTTCCTTCCTATTCTATTGCTTTTAGTTTAGTGCCTTGAAAGTGTTGACAAAGGAAGATCATGAATTCACATGAGACTGTGAATTATTCTTTTATGGAGACCAGCAGGGATCAGGACTAATTTCCTTGTGGGATCCAGACAGTAAGAACTGTTCAAACCAAACCAGACAAACAGGCAAGCAAACGGGATGAAGCTATGGTGATCTTAAACTGTGCAGTGGACTTGTGTCCTTTAATTTACATACCCTTGTAACATTGACTGAGACACTTAAGCCAGCCTCAGCATCCCTTGACAGACACATTTATAACAACTATGAAGAAACCTGTGGGCATCAGTGACATCTTGCGAAGCTGCTCTCTAACAATCTGAGTTGCTGCAAAGATAATCTGTCCCTTGCAGATATGACAATAAAAATTAGAATTTGTGTAGGAATTGTTTCTGATTTCTCTTTCCCTGTTTGTGTTCCTGCCTGGGAATAAAAAGATCAGTGCGCTGCATGCTCTGACAGGTGGGAGAACAGACATCAGAAGGAAAACATTTAAAGAAATGCCTATCTACACTTTTGGGCACTGAATTATTTACATTAATCTTGCATTTACAGCTTAATGGCCATTTTTCATAGTACCATATCTCAGAAATGTTAAAATACGGGGCTCAAGACTACTGCCAACGTGCCTTAAAAGTAATAAGGCAGAAATTAAGTTTTGGAGGCAGCTTCTTTCCCACCAAGAAAATATCAACGGCTGTTTAAATATTCTGGAAATCTAATGGAAAGTTTGCTTCTGTTAGCAAATCCTTTCCAGTTTTATTCATGGAAATTACGAGTCAAATTTCTGACCGGTTGGCAGAGCATTCCATCGACTAGTCATAGTAACTTCTCTGAAGCTCAATCAGGTATTAGAGAAGACAGAGCAAGATGTGTATCTCTCCATCCCTTCAGATCCTTTTCTCCCGATCTGCCAATGCTGCTATCAGCAGAGGTACAGCTGAAGAGAACTGCATGTCTCCTGCCCAGGGTAGTTTGAGGTAAATTACCAAAAGCACCTCAGAGACATTTTTGTGTCTAGCTCCCAGAAAACACCCCCTGCCCTCTTTTCCCCTTCAAAGTCAAACCAGTCCTAACTCAAGGCTGTGCTGAAGTACTGGCCTTATGCTGTAAAAAAACATTCATCGGGAGCATTTGTCACAAAGGAAAATTAAATCAGTTGTGTATCACGGGCCTTAGTCTGCATTTACTTAATTCAGTGGCAAATATTTTGTTTGAAGACAAAGGGGAGACAGTCCAGTTCCCACTGCTTTTGAGGATACCACCTGAAAATACCACCTTGTGGCATTTTAAAAAGTTAAGCCAAATTGCTGCCAAGCAGTCAAAATAGTTTTGTGTCATACCCCATCTGTATCATTTACCGTGAGACTTACATTTTCTTTTACACATAATCAAATACGTAAAGCTTTTCACAGCGGTGAAGTGGTACCTTTGAACTTCCCAGATCCTCAGCAGTCTTCCCTTTAAATGCAGAAAATCCCTTCAGATTTTTCTCTTTTACATGAGTAGCCTGGATATAGAGTTTTTTGCTTCAAATCCTGTTTTCACTCTAATTGAAAATATCTGTAAACACATTTAACTTTTTAAACAGAAGTATCACAAAACCTCTCCTTGCTGCCATTCATCTGTGTGCATTACTGACCACGTGAGGCAGCATGGTGTACCCAGCACGTCTTTTTTCTGTACACAGCATCCGTTGCCTCATTCACTCTGAGACTTTCCCTTTTGTTTCCGAGCTCTCCCACTGCATCTCACTCCTCAGTGGTTTGGAACTAGAAGCAAAGATCATTTAAATGACCAAATTACTTCTCACAGGGACCCACACTCCCGTGTTCTGAAGGGTGTCCTTAAAAAGAGTGATCTTGACAAAGCTGTCCCCCAGGTCCTAAGTTCTAAGCAAGGATTTTTATTGGCCTCAGACATTTTGTACTGAAATGATGCTGTCTGGATATCGAGGTACAACCTCAGAGCAGAACCTCATTTGGAAATGGCCCAAAGATGTCTGGAGCAGGTGACGGAAGGTGAATAAAAGAAGTTTTTAAGGCTTAAGGATAAACCTGAGGTGTTTAGAGATTGAGATCATTTTGGAAAATGAGATCTTTAGGAATTCTGATCCCAGATGAATCAGCTAAAACTCCTGGAATGGAAGTAATGTGGGTACAGTGATTCCATTTGAAGAAGTCAGACACAGCTGACGTTGACTGGAAGTGTTTCATTTAATCCAGCAATTTAAAAAAATATAAAAATTGAATTATGTATCTAAGAGAGGGAAAGTTTTTTAGTTCATAATTATCTTCAGAAATCTTCATGTTGGTAATAGAAACATCTCTCAAAGCACTTCAAAATGGCACTCAAGTGAAACCTGCAATTTACCATTTCATATAGAATCTGTTCTTGGGCAGGCTATTTCCCCAGGCTTTTCCAGTTCTGGGAAGAGCCTGTCAGTTTCCCAACGGATCTCAAGCATAACAGCTTTGACACTTCCCTGTTTTCAGCTGCAACTCAACACAAAACTGCAAACTAACTGCTGGCCTGACTCATACTGCATTACGAGGAAAGGTAGGTTTCAGTTCGTGAAAGATTCTGCCATTCAAGCTGAATTATCCTAAAACACAGCAGCTTCACAGGCACACACCTGGTTGCTTGTGCAGGAGGAAAAACAGTAAGTAAAACTTGAGAATAACATGTATCAAAGCTTCTTTCTTCCCACTGCTTTCCACAAAGAAGCTGCTCCCTTTTGTGGATGAGTAGTCACTCACCCTGCATCAGCTTCCTTTCACTGTCAGCCCTTGCGATGCTCTGAACAAGGATCCCCAGGTCCCGCAGCACAGTTGCCACCACTCCACAGCTCTGGGTTAGCTCCATGCACTGCTGAGAGACAGTCAGAAAACTCAGCTTCTGCATTTTAGAGATGAGAGGAGGCTTCAAAAAACACAGTTATTTTATAGGTCATCTTTTAGGGCATCTTCTGAGCTCATGTCTAAAACAAATGTATGAGAGCACTATAATAGTGAGAAAAGTTATTCCTTCAATGAAAGCACTGAAGTAACTAATTAACAGCTTAGCAGATTGCTCCTGGATTTCCATTTATAGTGTGTCTATGTTCCCTGGTGTAAAGAGGTTGACTGCTCCCTCCTCACAATGTGAAGTGTGTGACAGGAGGCCCACTTTCACTGAGCAGAGCTCCAGTGGCGTGCCAGTGCTGTGTCTCAGCTTGCCTTGCCTGCCTAAAGCCACGAGGAGCTGACACACCAACTACCCCTGAGCCCAAGTCCCTGGCAGCATCATGCTCAGCACAGGCTTAGCACACACTGCCATCTGCATTCAGAAACATGTCAGAGGAGCCTGGAAGGAAACTTGGTAGGTGTAGCTTTGTATCAGAGCATTTGCTTCGAAATCAAAAGATCCAGGTTAGGGTCCTGAGCAGAAGCGACAGACAGAGCCAACCCTTAGGCAGTGTTCTTCTTCAACTTTCTCAGACTCTATTGGACTCAGAAATCCCATCCATGTGACCTCTGAAGTGAGCTCCCGAACTGAAAAGTCAAAAACCAAACAAACCCTTGTGGCATATGCACACTCTTCTGTAACCACTGGAGACAAAAGCAAAACTTTCCAAATCTAATAGGATGCAAGAAATGGCAAAAATGGCTCATGTGTCTTTTGTCTCAGTCGTGGTCTCCTCTGCTTCCCTCCTTCTCACTCTATTTCATTGTTATTTTTGCTCACCCAGGTATAATTTCCGAGGCTTCCGCTGGCTCCAGGCTATGATCTTTGCCATAGAAGAAATAAACAGTAGCCCAACTCTCCTTCCCAACATGACCCTGGGATACAGGATATTTGACACTTGCAATACAGTCTCTAAAGCCCTGGAGGCCACACTGAGTTTTGTGGCCCAGAACAAAATAGACTCCTTGAATCTGGATGAATTCTGCAACTGCTCAGAACATATCCCTTCCACCATTGCAGTCGTGGGTGCAACCGGCTCTGGCATCTCTACCGCTGTGGCAAATCTGCTGGGACTCTTTTATATACCTCAGGTATGTATTCACATCTCTTGTTTAGGTTACAGGAGTAGCCTGCCCCACTGCTCTGCAGAGATTAAACAAAGGTAGTTTCATCTTTGCCATCTCCCATAGAGATTTAAGGAGAAAAACAGTACAAAATGTGGGGGGTTCTTACAGTGGAAATACATCTTGCTAGCTATATGCAATCCCCAAAACACAAAGCAAGCAGCCAATGAAAACATTCAGCCAGCTTAGTCTAGGAGGACTAGAGTCCTTTGGAGTGGTTTGGTCTGTGAACATCGGTATTTTACCTCTGTCACTGTCATTTGCCAGCATTGACAGGCTAGTTGTCATGTTACTGCACCATGGTCACTGTCTAGTCATGCCCATGGAACCCACATTAGGCAGAACTCAGTCACTACTGGCTACTCTTAGGTCTCTCAGTGCCTCTGGTTATTCAGGTAGATGATCTGTAAAGCTATTGCTTGTACTGATCAGGTGCTGTGAAGGTTTCTTCTGGGCTGACCTGCCTTTCTTTTGCCCTAGGGCTTCCAAAACAGGGTTTGTGAAAGCACATGTTAATCTAATCCTGAAAGAAGAAAGTAAATTAGAGCCTTGAGTGGCATGGTTTAGTGGGAGGTGTCCCTGCCCATGGCAGGGGGGTTGGAACTGGATGGTCCTAAGGTCTTTTCCAACCGTAACTACTCTATGATTCTATGTATATGCCCCTTTTTGTCCGGGGGTCATCTGTGTGGTGGTGTAGTTATATCAGCTCCCATGTCACAGCATCCTTCATGCTGTATGCTGACTCTGCTGGGGCCAGTGCTGGTAACCATGGTCCCATCCTCTTGTTTAACAAGCTTGTTGCTCCTCCAAGACCGTAAGTATGAGGCCAGCATATTATAGCTCAATGTTGTTGCTCTTCCAAAGACAACTTTGGAAAAAATGCTTTGCCTTATCCATTTATGTGTTGCCTTGCATAGCCTAATGCTTCCAGTTCCTCTTCAAAAATGAAGACAGGTGCCAGAGCTCACATCTTGTAACAAGACTGTGTCACACAATACTCTGTCTATCCTGAGACAATGCACCTTTACTTCAGTTAGGCTCCAATTCCCATCTGCACCACAAATTACGAAGGATGAATTCTTGGCTGCCTGGTGCACAGTAATATATCCTGTCTACTTAATGTCATCAGTCTGACTCCCTCACAGGAGGCTGAAAAAATGCACATTTGGTCTTTGAGCAGGGTAAAAGAACGGTTTAAGCCAAAGCATGTGCTACCTAAGTATTGCCAGGCATAGCGTTAGAAAGTGGCTGCGTTATTACATTATGTGTAATAAATACCATAATGGCATGTAAGGGGCATTGTTAATTTATACATCACATTACCAGTTGGACAGGGGCAGCCGAGAGGGGCTCGTAGGTTGAACTGAGCATAAGATATGTCCACAGTTCTCAGATCTTCCCTTTGAACAGTGTTTGTGCTGCAAGGCAGTAGCTGTATTTAGAGGTTGCAGAAATGGGTAGGTGTCAGGCGGTTCAGCTCTGGAACAAAATCTCAGCCAGGTAGTTAAGTATGACAATTGAAAGAAGGCTTTTAAACTGCGACTTGTTGGGCAGCATTAGAATACACATTATCACTGCCATTCATAGCAAGGCCATTAGCAAATCCATCCTTAATGGACTCTGTGTTTCAGTAGAAGTTGGAGGTATGTTGTACAATTAATATAGGGCTCATTACTCATTCTGTTGACAAAGAAACTGAAAATGTTAGGACTTCTGTTCTCAGTATGTCATCTCAGTTGTACCCTTACAGTGCATGCGGGAGTGTGGTACCTTGCTTCTACCTCATGGCAATAGGTTCTAAGAGATGAGAGTAGCACCAAGCAGGAGCCTGTCCAGGGGAGAGTGTAGCTTTGTGAAAGGAGTATTCCTGTGGCCCTTGAAACTGCACTAGGACGCCTCCTTTTCTTCCTTCTTGCAGAAACATTAAATACCAGAGTTTAAGGAGGACATAAGGTTTTCTGTATATTTCCACTTTGTACAAAACGAACTGCTGACAGAGGACCTTTTCAAATGAGAGTCAGTCTTAGAGAGCTCAGATGACAATCTCAAAATGCAAAGATAAGTGAGTTTTTAAAGTACTCCACATCTTTAAACTATTCTTTTCTGGGTTTTAGGGCTTTCTTCCTATTTGTAGAAAATCCAAATTGTATCTTAAAAGCATATGGCACTTTTTCTGATTAGTAAAAAGAAAAAATGATTTCTCAATAGCTTTAGAAAAGGAAATAAAATCCCATTTTAACTGTACAAAATGGTGTCTTATGGAGCATGGAATGCCTACTGGCTTCTTTGCTGATTCTGGCCAGCAGTCTGGAAATACTGCTAAGGTGGTGTTGACCATACTGCCCATAACACTCTGCAGGGTCAGGGCAATAGATTCACATCACATTCTTCCTACTTCAACTAGAAGAGATTGTATATAACATGCATAGAGTGCTGGATGGAGCCTGTTTAAGGATGGGGACAGAGGCAAGGAGAGACAGACAGAGTATGTTCAGGATGGCAATACCAGCCTGCAGTCTCATATCATGTTCATGCCAGAGGAAGCCTGCATTTTGTCTGAATTATCTGTATTGCCCTCTTTTGTCTAAAAGATACATTCTTCTTGTATGTGGATTTGGAAGAAAGTGCAGTGAGGTGGCTCACCTCTTTGTTACTCCTCCAAACTCTAGACACTGACTCTTTCCTTCAGATCCTGGACCTTACAGTTGGACAGGAGCTTGCACCAGCCTCTTGGGTCTGAGTAGCTACATTTGTATGTGTGCCTCTTTAAGACTACAAGAACACACAGAGTCTCAGAGTGGACCTTGTGTATCTGCAGGCTAAGAGTACGTGGCTGCCAGTGTGGTGCTCAGCTCTCTCCTGACCCCGTCCAAGGTTACACAGGTTGAGAGTGATGCTAGATAAATGTAGGTGATTTATTCCAGGCAGTTCTCTTCATGGTGTGTTTTCCTTGTTTACTGTGCCCTCACAGGTCAGCTATGCCTCATCCAGTCGTCTCCTGAGCAATAAGAACCAGTTCAAGTCCTTCCTCCGCACAATCCCCAATGATGAGCATCAGGCCACAGCAATGGCAGACATCATTGAGTACTTTCGCTGGAACTGGGTGGGCACAATTGCAGCTGATGATGACTATGGCAGGCCAGGGATTGAAAAGTTTCGTGAGGAGGCGGAGGAGAGGGATATCTGCATAGATTTTAGCGAGCTCATCTCCCAGTACTCAGACGAGGAGGAGATCCAGCAGGTGGTGGAGGTCATCCAGAACTCCACAGCCAGGGTGATCGTTGTTTTCTCCAGTGGCCCAGACCTGGAGCCTCTCATCAAAGAGATTGTCAGGAGAAACATCACCGGCAAGATCTGGCTGGCGAGTGAGGCCTGGGCCAGCTCTTCCTTGATAGCCATGCCAGAGTTCTTCCGTGTCATTGGCAGCACCATCGGGTTTGCACTGAAGGCAGGACAGATTCCAGGTTTTCGTGAGTTCCTGCAGAAGGTGCATCCCAAGAAGTCCACCAACAATGGCTTTGCCAAGGAGTTTTGGGAGGAGACATTTAACTGCTATCTCCCTGACAGCTCCAAAAATTCTCCATCTTCAACTTCCTTCCACAAGAGCCATGAGGAGGGACTGGGAGCTGGAAATGGAACATCTGCCTTCCGACCTCCATGCACAGGGGATGAAAACATCACCAGCGTGGAGACACCGTACCTTGACTACACGCACTTGCGGATATCCTATAATGTGTATTTGGCAGTATATTCTATTGCCCATGCCTTGCAGGATATATATACCTGTACCCCTGGGAAAGGGCTCTTCACAAATGGATCTTGTGCAGACATTAAGAAGGTTGAGGCATGGCAGGTAAGTCTTTCATTTGTGTGCCTGTGCCATACACTTGTAGAAAAAAGACAACCTGTCCCAGATGCCATTCATAGTCCTCAGATACATCATAAGGCTCCTGGGACATAGGATATCACTGTGTGTGAGTTAGGTGCATACTCCCACCCCACGGGGAATGTAAGGTAGGTTGTGTTAGGTTTGCCTGCAATGAAAGGGACTTAATCTAAGTTAAATCTTCTTGCATTTGCTATGGTCCAGAAGTGCACCCACAGACAATTACCACAGCCTGCCTGATGCAAAGTAACTTGATCATATATTGAGCCTTACATAAATAAGAGGGCCTGGAGAAAGCACCTAACAAGGAAAAGAGTTTTTAGAGTTCGTTTTCTTCAGCAAGCTCTATGTCTTTTACAATCCCACAGCAATTTTCTATACAGGCTGTATTTTTTTACCACAGTTTTAAGCTTATAAAGAATCAAACTAAAGCAGGTTAAATAATGAAGGAAAGTAACGTGTGCCTATTGGGCAAATAATTGATATATGCTTTGATTTGGCAGTGATATTTATGAACCAATAAAATGATACTAACAATTTAGTCACATTTATCTATTCATTCAATGTGTGCTGCCCACCAGTAGATGGATATTATTCTGGCATGCTTCATGAATACTCTGTACCTTAGCATAGGTTTGATTGTGTTATCTGACGTGATATTCACTATGTGTTTTCAATATCTACTGCATTCTTACACCACATAATTAGTTTGTAAGGCTATCAAATGAAAACGTGCCAGATTGGTAGCATAATCCATTTGCCCCACTCTGGTCATCACAGAAGACTTAGGCCCAAACATGCACGAAATCAGACCACCGTGAGTGAATATTGACAGATGTGAAACACATCCCCATGTGCACAAATCATTTCCTCTGTTTAGGATAATCTAACCAAAACTAAGGCTCTCTGTGCCATAAACTTTGCAGATATTGGGTGAACATTTGCAGTGGGTACTGCAGTTTGGTTCCTGTCTAGTCTCAGTCAACTCAAAACATCAGTCAGATCAAAGTAAAAGGCTTTGTCTTGGCACTTATGGGAAACCTGCATTGCTCTAGGTACCTGATTTGGGTTCACCAAAGCCACTTTACTCAGAGTTGATCAGTTGAGGGTTTGACCCTGATTTAGGGGAATTTGGTGATTGCTGGCTCTGAGGTTTGTGTCTTTCACAGCTATTCTGCTTTTCAGGAGTACTCTGGCAGAAGTGGACAAGTCACAGGCAGGTTTAGCTTTCACTATGTTGGTAAAAATGATGCAGAATAAATGCATTTTTAATTTGTTCCTTTGTGCCTTGTCAGCTTGGAAAGTAAAGCAGGATATTCATGCCACAGCTAAGTAAGATAATGTGGTGTTTGTTGAGGATTCCACAAACAGGAAGAATGTCCTTTAATTTCTGTGTTGTTTGTCTGATGCTGAAGGATGGCTGTACCAAAGTGTTAAGCATCCTGGTCATCTAGGCTTTTGGGTATGAATACTTGCCTTAAAGGAGGGAATCAGGATCAAGAAAGAGTACGTGGTAGATAACACGACTGGGCAGGAGCAGTGGGTGCTACAAAGGAACAGGCTATACCTGAAATGACTACCATTATGTGGTGCTGACTATCAAGCAGATTCAATATTTGTGATTTTTTTCACTTCATTTAAAAATCAAACACATGAATAGCAGGTAAATGCCAAATCTGTGTGCACACCTACTTCATATCAGGCATTGTGGCTCATTACCCTCAGGAAGCTTTCCCCAGCCACGGGGTTAATGAATTCACCTCACAAACGAGCATCCTATAGCGTATGACAACCAGAAAGAAGAGAATCTTTCTGCTGAAGTCAGTCTCATTTTCAGTGGTGCTTCTGCTGGTGATCAACACCAGCTCCCTCTTCTCCCAATCAGCTTGATAGGAGGTGACCTGGGAGATCAAGGACGATGTTAGGAAGCATCCACATCTGAGACGAGAGGCAGCAGCCACTAATACTATCTGCAATCACTGACCAGGTGGCGTGGGGGACAAACAAGGCAAACCTGGTGAACTCATGGCTGAATCAGACTGATCCTATACCGAGCAGCCCTTCCCAGCAGGGTTGGTGGTTGGGAAAGATAAACGGTGCGTTCCACAATTTAATTAGGTACCATTTAGTTTTGTTGCCTTTCAGTGGTGTTATCCTATTAACATATGTGACTTGTTATTTAATCATTGCCTGGTAATTGTTAATTTTATGTACTTGTAGCACAAACCATTTGGAGGAACTGTTTTATATCATTTATGGAGGATGCTTGTGAGAGTCTGTATAGAAAAATGACATTTTTACCTAAGTGATCAATTCATTTGAACTGGACAGCAGGAAGCCTAGCACAGGATTCCTGTGAGTCGGTTAAATTGAGTGTAGCTCTTCTATTAAGAATTTGCCATCTCCAGTTTAAGAAAACTCTTAAGTATGTTTCCGCATGGGAAGCATGGGATTTTTCTGGGTCTCCCAAACTGAAATATCAAACACTAATAACTTTCTTCTCTACTTATTTAGCACTGCGTGTTTAAGAAGCTGCTTGCTCATTTCACCACTAAGTGTTGTGAGGAGCTGGCACAGGCTGCCCAGGGGATCTGTGGTTGCCCCATCCCTGGCAGTGTTCAAGGCCAGGCTGGACAGGGCTTGGAGCAACCTGGTCTAACAGAAGGTGGCCATGCCCATGGCACTGGCTTGGAAACAGATGATCTTAAGCTCCTTTCCAACCCAAACCAGGCTATGTTCTGTGCTTTTCTCCATCTGAGCGAGTGGTTCGTGATGCCAGACCCTATCCACAGAGCCAGAGGCATTGGTTTGTTTGCCTGTGAAGCTGGCAGTGGGCTTCCCCACTAGAGGTGGGACTGGTGAGCCCAAGCTCACAGGCTGCCGCAGCGCATGTGAAGATGTGGGCATAGGCAGGGCAGGTTCCAAACTGGAGCTGTGTGGCTCACTGCATGTGCAGAGCTGCCAGCAGGGTTCCATCCTCTATCCCAAAAATGGGAAAAGTGAGACTTCTGTACTCAACAGAAATGACAGACTTTAATAGAATGTGTGTGCTGCCCTTATTGTAAGCAGTGGGTGTGCCTTAAAACATGACAGCTTTAAGAACCTACCCTGCTGCAGAAGTAATTTAGGTTCACACCTTTGCAAGAAGCTTGCAAAAGGCAGATAGTATTCTCTGCTTGTGCCTATGTTGTGTTCTGTAACATACTGGTCAAGGTTACTTCTTTTTTGCAGTGTTTTGTTCAGGAAATGACAAGGTGAGGGGCAATCTAGAAGGAAATTATCACTGATTCTTGTTACATTTGGAAAAGGCATAATTTTAAAAGCACCAAGGTTTTAAGTGCAGGACAGCAAACAGTAAACCAGAAAGAATCCTCTTAAAAGACTCCATCACCTCTGATCATCAGATGCCCATTCTCTTCTGCTGGTGGGCTGTGAATGTTTTTAACAGACTGTATTGGGTAGAGTTAATTCTATGTGTTGCTCTGGTTCATTAACTGGTCTCCCCAAAGTACAGGCTTACCCTTAAGCTACAGAACAGCAGTGGGAAGGTGAGGCAAGAGCTGGGACATGGACTCAAGACTTCTGCACTGATGCTGCCTCTTTCTCAAAATTCCCTGCATCTTTGGCCTGCTTCTCCATACCAGCTCAAACAGCTTTTGAAGCCCTTTTTTCTTAGTATCTTCCTTGATCAGATTTCCCAGTGCCTTCAAATTCCTTTGTTTTCTTGGTGCTTGTTCATGTGGTTATTTCCAGAGTCACTTCTAACAGCAAGTCCATCAGGTCCTTTTCAGTTTCAGTCTGTGCAAAGATTTATAGCCCTTTGAGGCATTTACGGGAGCCTCTCGGGTGCCTCCCTCTCATTTCCAACACTGGATTGACCTGCAGAAAAAAAATAGGGGAAAGCTGGTAGGGAATCCTAATCTGTCCTTTGGAGCAAATCAGAATCACAGAATGGTTGGGGTTGGAAATATTTACTACTTCGTATTATTTCTGTGTGAGAGGAGCGAAACCCTGCCTTTTCTTCAGACACAGTGTTCCTAACCATTTGGCTGTGTGATGATTGCCAGCAAGCAGCTGATGGGCCTTTCTTTCTGACTCACATTAGGAGTATGGCGAATAAACAGGGAAGGGAGGCTCCTGCGGATTTGAGAAGGCAAAAGGTGTGCAGTCACAGGGTCACAGAGCAGAGCGTCCTTAGGTGGATTCCCAGAAGACTTGCAGCTCTTGGTTACACTGGAGCCTGTGAACTTTGGCAGGTTCATGAGTGAAAAACGAGGTAGCTCTTCTAGGCACCAAGGCAAAGCGTGCTGCACAGGCTGAAAAATGAGCTGTCCTAATGATTAGCATGTTAAAGATGTGCTCCTGTAAATTATGCTGTGCCTAGAAATCTGATTGACCTCAGCCTTTGTGAAAAGCTGCCATATGCTGTTCAACAAAATCAAAACAAATACAAATTGGCTTCACCTAGCAACATCTAAAGCTTATTGCACCCATGCACCTTCCAGCCAAGAGTTCCTTCCTCTGTGCTGGTGATCTGTGTTACGAAAAAGTAAAAATGGATTGGTCCCTTCTTCAATTTTACATTTAGGTATGTCTGGCTGGCTCAAAATTGATTCTGCAAGGCTTTAAAGAAGTGAATGATGCCTTAGATGACACATGTCTCTCCAGACCTTTGAGCCTAATGGGTTATCTAATCAATTTTGTGTCTTTTGAACACATGGGCCTGTCTGAACAATTAAACTGGTGCATGGAAAGCAGGTGCTTTGTGGTGTAGAGAATGAAACTCTCTCAGAACAGGTATTAACTGAGGCTGGTGTAAAAATTAGTTACGGTTGCTGAGTATCAGGCAACTGCAAAACCTCACCTAGTCTGCCTTACAAATGCACTGGAGATGTATTCGTTACGAACAGAAAGCATGCATTTTCCCTGCTCAATGCAGTGGGGTTGGACTAGGTGACCTTTGAAGGTCCCTTCCAACTCAAACTACTCTATGATTCTATGATTTTACCAGGGTGCCTTTGTTACAGGAGTCTGAATTGAGAGGCAACAGCTTGAGCCACACAATGAAATGTGAGGGTCAATAGAGCAAACAGAGCCATTTCCCCACAAGGCCAATAACAGATGATCACTTATTCATCAGTTTGGAGATAACAACTTGCTGTCAGTGGAGAACATGGCTTGTGAGCTCTTCACGTAAACAGACAATAAAGGGAGTATTATTCAGATGTCTCTAACTAAGAAAACAAGACTTAATTGGACCTTACTAAGGGTAGGAGAGGGAGGGTGTCAGGCCTGTAATGTCTCCAGTAGAGTATACATAGGCAAGCCATCGCCCTTCTTGCTAGAAGGGTGAGTGAACTGCATACAGCAAATACACAACCTCTGTGTTGTGAGGTGAGGAATTGTGGTTATTAATTACTTCATAAAGAACAGCTGAGATTCTTCTGAACCAGGGTAGTATAAGCTGCCTGATGACAAAAAACCACAGAGGATTCCTGCCCACCCCCAAACATGTTGAATTTTTTATAAAAGTAATTTTTAATATAGTCACTTATGTGCTGTATTTGAAAGGAAGCGTTTTCTAATATTTATGAAACTTATTTGTACCTTTGTCTCTTGGGAGAAACAAGTCAGTTTTGCAGCCTGTATTGGACCTGGGAATTTTAGGGAAGGCTCCATGTGGTGTTCATATAATGTCACTGTCTGTAGTGACTTTGGATAATTACCCTTTGATTACCAAGGCATCAGTATCTTTTTACTAAGACACAGCATGTCTTTCTTACACAAAAGGATGTAAAGTTTCTTCTAAGAATGACCTTTTCTGATGCTACTGACAAATGGAGCTGATGACAAAGGGCTCCTTGAGAGCCCTCTGAAAGGCACTCAGAAAGTGAGGTGAGGAAACAAGTGGTTTTATAGAAAATTCACTTTCATGTTATAATCATTCCTCTGACTTGGCTAATTTCCATTTATCCCAAGGTAGTGTTGAAGCTAAGTTCAAAGGCATGACAATCATAGCATAGTTTAGTATTTCTTTTATTCATGGGTGGTCAGTCATCTGCACAGATGCTTTATTGACCAGCCACATAGTTTTAACCCTGAAGTGCACTTTCATGCACTATGAAGGACTGGTGTTGCTCCTCACAGTGCGCGAAGTTTGGAGGAAGGAGAACAAATTGTCTTTCCTGACATACATAGTACCCTTTTGCCTTGTAGAATTAAGAGTGATCTCCCCACTGGACCAGAAGCGACACCTTGCTTTGGAAGGACTCTTACCTCTGTCTCTAGGAGGAATTACATGAAGGTTATTTAGGAACTGTAGAAATTAAAGCCTTCACATGAGATTTTTTTTGTTGGCCAAGACTTATATCAATAAAGGAAATAGGAAAAATCCAGTTTTAAGCTAGTAGCCAAGTGTATCATGTGTCCAAACACAGTAACAGTGAATCCACTTGGACTTCAGCTGGCCTTTGATGGGACTGGTGGCTGTGTTTGCAAGAGGTGTCCATTCTAAATGCCTGAAATGGTTGCATGAGTACAGTCAACTCGATGTGACTATAGTGAAACTTTAGGACTCTATTTTTATTTACATTTTTAGTGGATAGTAGTTCTCATATAGACTATAATAACCATTCTGCTCAGGTTTGATGAATGACCATTGTTTTACTAAGAGAAATGACACCAAGTACGCACTGTTAGTTGGCTCTCATTCTAGCAGAGAGGCAGCTTACCCAGGCATTGAAATAATTCATCCTATAGTTCCAAATAGAAATGAATTTACAGTCAAAAGCTATGACTTCCTCCTCTCTTGGAGAAAGGCACAATATCAGCAAATCAATATAGGCATTGTTCGCTGCAAGATGCAGTTTCAGACCTTATTAGGACATTGATCCATAAAGGGCTGTTAGAAAAAAGCAACATCAAATGGGTGCAGAGAGACTCATATACAGATTCATTCTTTGAAAAGCTGGGTAGAGTTAGAATTAAACACCTTCCAGAAAAGACATTTCCATCAGTTTTTGATTATACAAGACATTATATGTGAATTATGCTACTTGAAAACACTGAACCATTGGCTCTATTATTAGCTTTAATAATTGGACAATTAATTCTGTATTATTTAGCATTGAATTTAGGCTTAAATTAATAGAAAGAGCCCTATCTCATTTTTTTTCAGTAATTCACCATAGCAGTTATTGAGTAGTGTGACAACTTCACCACTGGTACACACAGCACCCTGGGCCATTGCACCCAGTGGATTTCTCCATATTATATTTGTTACTATGGAATTTGAAAAATAATGGAATTATGGCATTAAGGCTGGAGTAGGTGGCCATGATGGTTCTTTCATATTGTGGCTGTAGGTAAAGACAGCAGCAAACAGAGTACAAAAAGCCAACTAACAGCACTGACAGTCAGCAATTCCTGTACATGTAGTGTTGCCTTTGTCTGTCCAGAGGCCATCTCTCTCCACAAAACCTTAATAAACACTAAAGAATGTTCAATTGGACCCACTTCCCAAATGACCATGCAGTTTGAAATCCTTTGTGTAATAAAAAATGTGAATTTATGCCACATTCAGGAGAGTAATCTTCATCCAGCTAAGGGATGCTTCAGATTGGTTGTAAAGCCTAGCTAACTTCTGAAGGGCCATGTTTGCCAGTCAAACTTGTGTTTAGCAAGACTTATTTTCCCCAAGGTCATACTAACTAGTAGACCTCTTTTACTAGTATGATCCATGCTGGGTCCCACCTCTCACAGATTGCGTCTTACTTCTAGGTGTGATTTAACTGACCTTAAGTCCCATTGGTAATTACTTCGCCTTGCTTTGTTAAACTTAACAGCCCAGATGAAGTACTCATAATTTTTCTCCATATGGTATTTATGCAATTGGATCAAATTATTCCTTGGTCTTATCTTGATAATTTAAACAGAGTGAGGTTTTCAGTCATGAAATATGTTTTCTGCTTTATTTCTGTATCTTGTCCACTTACCCTTTTCGGCACATATTCAGTATTGCTTTAACAGCCTCAGCACAGCCAGACCGTGAGGAAAAAAGATCCCACATTTACATACTCATATTGCTTTTTTATTTGTATGAGCACAAGTTACATTAGCCTTGCTTTTACCACAGCATGCATGGAAGGGTTACATTAAGTTGCCAGTGATACTTTGCAGGACATGGTACCCTTTCTGCGCCTGTGGCTTGAATTTCTTATGCCTTGATGAATAAGTGTGAAATTCACTGTATAAAATACAGATGTTAGAGAGCGATCTGGGGGAGATGCTTTGTCTGATCATTATTTACCATTACCTTAATCCATGCATTTTCTCTGCAAGTTTTCCCAGCAGCATCTTTGTATTTCCTGCTAGAGTATTGATGATGAACATACTGGGTAACAGTGAGGTTTACTGAGACTGGAGGAATTCTCTTGTTCTAGGAAACTCTAGGCTTTGTTGTTTTCCAGGCACTCACAGCATACCATGAGACGAAGGAAGCACCAAGCGCCTTTGCTGAGCAAGTGAGGTATTTCCAATACAGCTCATCCAAGTTCCTTCCTCTCCCAGTTTCTGCGAGGTTCTGTGGAGGGCCTGCTTCTCTCTCACAAAGCAAAACCAAATGTATGCATGGTTACCCACGTTAGCAGCCCCGCCTTGAACAGAGGGCACTGGTCCATTGAAGAGGAGGAGAGATCCATCTCTCAGCTGACTAGGGATCTCATATCCCTGATGGAAGCAGAACCAAACCAATTATCAGTTAGAATATGCTTATCAGCACATAATGTCGTGGCAGCTTGATGTCCTGTACTTTTCTTGAGACCTGAATAGTCACTTGGCTTTGCAGGGATAGGGGTCTGCTTCTGTGAGAGTGTCACCTCTTTCCCACAAATAACTACACAAGTCATAAGCAGTTAAGTAATTCCACACTTCATTTCTCTTCAAATGGAAGTCAGACTCACTGTCTATAATGACCACCTCTGGACCACTCTAATCTCCCTTTAATTTTGTTATTTTCTGTTCAAGTGACTAAAACTTACTGCATTTTCCAGGGGAAACTGTACTGTCAATGTACATACTGGCACCATGTTTTCACTGCCATTTGCTTTCTTACTTTCATATCCTAATATTTTGTTTGCTCTTTCAACTGCATAATGCACAGTGGTTTTACTGAACTGTCCACAATCATCCACAGGTCTTTGTCTTGAGTGGTTGATTAATTTAGTTTCCAATAAAAGTAATCAATAGCTTAAATTACTACTTCCAACATATTGCACATTGTATTAGTCGTACCCATTTATCCTTCAGTCATGGTCATGCTGTCCATTGTCCTGCTTAGCTTTACCAGGATGTTACTCAATTCTTATCAAAGCATAACAATTTTGAATGTTCTTGAGTTACAATGTTCTTTGTATAGCTGTTCTTATGTCTTGAACAAAGCTCTTTCACCCTCTTTTTCAAATCACTGGCTGACCTAGCATTTCATCAGAGCTGGGGTGTCCACCCCATCTTGCTAGAATTCTTTTGCAGTATTGTCAATGAATCTCTGACTATCTATGTCAGCCTCTTGACACCAGCCTTTCTTCCAGAGTTTATCTCCCTTTGTTCATCTGTGCTGTTACCAACCTGACAGTTTCACTCCTGCAGTACAGCCCAGTCCTTGTACAGTAGGTGAAGACTAGTGTTATTATTTCCAGACTTCTGGAAACAGGTATTACTGACTCTAGGGGCTAAGGCCAGCACCTTTCTGCGTGCTCAGGTCCTTTGTGTCAGAACTGGTCAATAGTGAGATGACAGCATTGCCTTTGGGAGAGCCTAAGAGTTGGCCCTACATAAAAAACAGGCAGAACAAGATAACCCAAAGTAGAGAATGTAGCAGGAATTAAACATTTATATAGACAGTTAAAATTAGAGGTTTGCTAACATGTAAATAAAGATTGACATAGATAAATGGAAACAAGGAAGAAAAAAACCCAAAACTATTGGTTCAGGGAACATATCTCTTAAAGCATTTTACAAGTGACTCTTTCAGAATTGCCATGGGCATATTTTTTCCTGATACTTGGCCACTGGCAGAAACCAAATCCTATATGCCATGACCACTGGGCTAACATGATAGCTGAGCTCTCAAGTCCTTATACCTCTTTCAGCCTCATGAAAGTGTCTTCTCCAAGTGCTTGATTAGGAATCCAGAACAAGAGTGGAGAATGGGCCATCAGCAATTCAGAATAGAAAGGAGGACTTGCCATCCTCAGAGTAGTTTCCAGCTTCTCATCCTCACACTGAGCCATGAAGTGGAATTGTTTGCTGCTCTCAGCATGGGCACTCTGCAAAAGGAAAGAGAAAAGCATTTGGTAGCCATTGTTCCAGACCTGTTTTACAGGCCTGGAATTTTGTTATTTTCTGTTCAAGTGACTAGAACTTACTGCATTTTCCAGGGGAAACTGTACTGTCAATGTACATACTGGCACCATGTTTTCACTGCCATTTGCTTTC
>JAOEHX010046496.1:0-10535 GCA_025448015.1 Bolborhynchus lineola | reverse complement strand
CTTTTTTTCTTTTTTTCTTTATTTTTTTTTTTCTCCTAAATAAAATGGGGAAGAATGTTGTGGTGAGAGATGGCATTATATTATTTTAAATAAGTGTTGAAAGCTTCCTATAATTTTAATTAAATACTGAATCTTAACCATGCTCTTTACTAATCAGACTCCACAGTAGACTACTAGCAGCATTAAAGTGTCTAAGTCTCACATCTGCCTTCAGCCTTGCATGTTTCTCTGGTGTAGTAAGACACATATTTCATGTGTTACCACCTCACTGTTAATGCTGGTATTCCAGTGATTGACTTCTGCTCTTGAAATTGATCTTTTCACTCAGGTAGATAACTGTTGTGGGTGTAAGACACTGGAAAATAACTTTTTATGGTTCAATAAAAGAAGAAAATGACTTTCTCTGAAATACATATCAACTATCTTAACTTTCTCGATTCTTTTTAAAATTAAAGGGTGGCAGTCTGTATTCAGTTGTGTTGAAAATTTGGAATATATTGCCATGTTAGTTTGTCAGTGTATGTCTGAAGCTTGTCATTATTCTCATACTGTAAGAATATTAACAATTTTCACTTCAAATGTGGTTCTGTTGTCTGTTGAAGATGGCCCAGCTGAAACATCTGTTACAAATGGAGGCACTACTGCTGTGACAACGCTGAATGATGACCTGGATATCTTTGGTCCAATGATCTCTAATCCTTTACCAGCAGCTGCTGCACCTCCTGCTCAGGTAAAATTTACTTAGTTACATGTGTGTGTAAATCTGTGCACTTGTGTGCATATTTTCCTTCAGGGAATTGTTCACACAGAAAGGATTCATACTTCTCACACTTATGGCTGGAAACTCTTTAAGCAGTAATGGCTAGATTTTTTCTAACCTTTCAAACTTCTGTACTGCTTGGTTATTTTACAGAATTAGGAGGTAGTGTGGTCTTCCCTTCTGATTCCCCCTGGTTATTCAGCTAAACTGTATTCTGTCTTACCCCGGTGATGGTAGTCATGTTTTCATTTATATTCTTTTGTCTTGTTCTTTTTTAATAGATATTGCTGAATATACTTAATGTTCTCAGGTATTGGGCTCTAAGTCATACTTTTCAAGACCTCTTACTGCTTTATGATGCTGATATTTAGGAGAGGCTACAGTAAATGCTTCTGCCTTAGAACTGCTAAAGATTTGGGGTCTCAAGTTTCATACTCAAAACCAAGAACGGATATCAAGAACAACTAATACTGCTGTCTGTGCTGATCTGTCTTTTGTCTCATCTTGGAACCTGTATGCCTTTCTTTCCTCAAGGAAGGGTAGCATAACCCCTGCACCTGGCCTGTAACGTCTCTTATAGCCATAACAGTTTGGAAGCAACCCTATTGCCTGTACTAGCTGAGAAAGGCAGCTTTGGGACACAGAGAAACTCCTTAAAGCTGCAGCTGCCTTAAAGTACCTGTCTCAAAAAATGTTGGTGTTGAACAGGGCTAGTACCGATCAGAATGTGCATGTGCAGGCTTCCTTACCTAGTGGCTTCTGAGAGGGAGGCTTTGGAGGAGTACTCAGATCATCTCTCCATCTGTGAGGACCTTTTAAGGTAATTTAGAAGCTATTTTTGCAGAAGGCTTTCTGTTTCACTCTACTGAACTGGAAAGAACTGTTTGTATTTTTGAATTCATGGTTTGGGACCTTTGATATGTACTTGTTTACCCAGTAGTTTTCATAATATATGAAATGGAAGGGATGATGATGGAAAGGAATTCTGATTGAACTGTCATACTGTAATTTCATTTCCAAATGTTCTGTTTGATCATGTTGATCAAAGGATATCCATGTTGTTCAGTAGATTTGATTGTAACTTTTATTCCTTACCCTTTACTCTCCCTTCCCCTACTTGTTGCTAAGGACTGTCTTTGTGCAATGTGCTAGATAGGGTTTTAGAGACTTAAACCGCATTTCTTTTTAATCATGAAACTATGGATAGAGCAAGCTTCCCACCATGCCTTAAGCTACCTGGGTGGTTTAGCCACCTGGAGACTTACACAGTTGAGCACCCTGACAGTGAGTTCCTGCCATGGTTTAAGCCCAGCCATAACTCAGAAAACCACGCAGCCTCTCTCTCACTCCCCACCTTCCTCCCCCTGCTCCTGGAGGGATGGGGAGGAGAATCGAAAGAATGTAACTCCCGCAGGCTGAGATAAGAACAGTCCAGTAACTGAGGTGTAACACAAACCACTGCTGTACCACCAACAATAACAATGATACGGGAAATAACAAGGGAAGAGAATACAACTGCTCATCACTCACCGACCGATACCAAGTCTGACTGAGCAGTGATCTAGCCCTTCCGGGTAACTTCCCTCCAGTTTTTATAGTGGGCATGATGTGCTGTGGTGTGGAATACCTGCTTGGTCAGTTTGGGTCAGGTGTCCTGTCTCTACTTCCTTCTGGCTTCCCCTCCTCCCTGGCAGAGCATGAGACTTAGAAAATCCTTGGGCAGAGTAAACATTACTGAGCACCAACTAAAAACATCGATGTTATCAACGCTGCTCCCAGGCTGAAAGTCAAAACCTCAGCCCTGCACCAGCTACTAAGAAGGAGAAAAATGACTGCTACTGCTGAGCCCAGGACAGTTCCTATCTTTGGAACTGGAAAATTTGGAGTAGCTATCTATGGCAAATTCTTAACCTGAGATGAGTAGCACTTGTTTTAATATCTATTAACAGAATGCATTAAAATAGAAGAAGGGACCAAATACGGAGTAGTGTGACTTGCTTTCTTACTCAGGAGATATTTACCATGGTGTTCTGTAGAGTAGGTGCTTCTGAGATGCCACAGTGGGATTTCTGAACATAGAAAAAGAAGAGAATTTAATGGTGTTCCTCAGACTGATTTGTAGAAGCAATGTATGATTTGATTTTTCAAAGGACTGCTTTTCTTTTCCAGCTTAACCTGAAAGGCAGCATTGAGTGCTAAATGCGCATGGTTTTATGGTACTCTGGAGCACAGAAATGTCTGTTTGAATGTTTTATTATGAGTCTGAAACAATGTGATGTCTGCAAACCTGAGTATTTATAACTACTGACATAGCCAAGACATGATTTTCAAATGAAAACAGACCTGTTTGTTTTTCCTTTTTCAAATGTCACTTGAGCATTCAGAATTGTATGCACTTTGACTCTGCTGTCAGATATGTGTCTTTATTACAGGTTTCAAAAACACTTACAATATTTCTTCCTGCTCTTCTGTATAGCCGGATGCTAGTAAAAGCTGATGAATTTATAAAGGACTGGTAAAGAGCAGCATGTGCGGGAGTTAACTTTTTTCCTAGAATTTTGCCCATTAGTAAACACAAGGGAGTTTAAAAATAATTGACTTAACCAGTTCCTACTATAAAACTAGATAAAAGGCATATGCCATAGATTTATCTGCTATGCAGTATTCATGGAGAGAAATGGTATAGATTTATCCACTATGCAGTATTCTTGGACAGAAAAAAGTATGAAAGACATTTTGTATGTTTAGTGATGTGTATGTTGTATGTACAAAGTGTGTTTAGTATGTAAAGTGAGCATAGCTAAATTATAGCCCTTACAACAGGGTTTTTGTTGCCAAACATTATATAGGAGCTGAGTGAAGGTCTGTCATTCTTAGCTAGGATGGTGTGTCTACCATCTCTCTGGGCAACCTGTTCCAGTGTCTCACCACCCTCACAGTGAAGAATTCCTTTCTCAAATCCAGCCTTAATCTGCCCTTTTTTAAAACCATTACTCCTCATCCTATCGCAACAGGCCCTGTTAAAAAGTCTTTCCCCATCTTTCTTATAGGCCCCTGTTAAGAACTGAAAGACTGCTCTGAGATCTCCCCAGAGCCTTTTCTTCTCCAGGCTGAACAGCCCCAACTCTCTCAGCCTTTCCTCATAGGAGAGGTACTCCAGCTCTCTGATTATTTTTGTTGCCCTCCTCTGGACTTCTGCAAAGGGTTCACGTCTTTCCTGTACTGAAGACTCTAGATAATTAGGCTTTCTCAATAAACACAGTGTGCTTAAGGAACTTTAAGCCAATTAAAAATGATGTATTACTCTAAGTAAATCAACCAAAATTTTACTTTCGCCCTTTCTCCAAAAAACCTGTTTTTCTTTGTTGTAGTAGTGTATTTCAAACCACTTCATCTTTTGTTTTAGCTCTTCTTTAATCTATTCTGCCTACATGAGGATTAATGAAATGTGAATCGCAATCTCCTTGTGATTTCCTAATTATTTTTCATAATCAAACTACAGCTCATGATTTATGCTTCTCACTGATGACAAATGTAGGAGCAACAGGAATTAATAATCTGTATGTGTACACACTGGAGCTGGTTGGGGATTTAGTTTTTCTTGTAACCTCCATTCAGTCTGGTTCTGGAGGTTCTTCTGTATCATATATATTGCATTTCCTTCTTTGGCCATACCACATCCTTTTAAATTCTTATTTACTTAAAGTTAACTTCTGTAGATGAATTGGGGTTAACCTGGTTCAGGAGTGAGACTGTGTAGTAAATATTTAATGTCCCACCTTTAGCAGGTTTCATTCAGTAGTCTGTTTTGACCTTTATTTCCCAGAGCACTTCCACTAAACCAGCAGCTGCCACCTTGTCTGCGGCACCTGGGGACCTTGATCTGTTCACTGAGCAAACAACAAAATCTGATGAGTCAGCCAAGAAACAGCTCTCCAAAGACTCCATCTTGTCACTGTATGGCACAGGAACCATGCAGCAGCAAAATGCTCCAGGTAAATAATTTTGCAAAGCTTTCTATATGGTAAGCTTTCTAGATAGGCTTTACCTAGAATAGTTATCTGCTGCAAGTGTAAAACTACAGTTGGCTACCTGCTGCCTATATTAAAATGGAGATTTTTATCAGTTAGAAAAATGATAAAGGTACTGAAATGTAATACAGAAGCCAAAGAAAAACAAAACAGCATGTGATTTTATTTATAGCTGTTGAAATTACCAAGTACAGAGTTTACTGAAAGATTTGTGAATTCAGCTTCTGCTCTCTAATTCATCGCTTGAGGTGTGAGTCTCCACTGTGCAAAGAGGAGAATGCCAGGATCAGGACAGAGGTCATGATTTCAGCTCTGTTGGTGGGAAAGCAAAGACCGCCAGTGCTGCCATTAAAAGCTTCTGGTTCACTACAGGGATTTGCTGGACAATTTTTGGTAGTTAACCTCTGGTGGCAAGTCTCTTTCCTTTGAGAGTTTTTAAGCAATTTTTTGCTTTACCAGAAACTAAATTAACAGCATTGATGTACGATAAAGTTATCCTTTAAAATTAGTGTGGTGCACTTCTGACTTAGGTGATGAGGGAGAACATCACAAAATGCTTTTGCTGAAATCTTCCCTTCTCTGCTGCAGGTATGTTCATGGGGTCATCTTCTATGCCATTTACCACGCAACCACCAACTCATTTTCAAGGCTTTCCAGCCATGGGAGTCCCTGTGCCTGCAGCAGCTGGGATGATGGGAAACATGATGGGACAATCGGTGCCAGTCATGGGACAGAGCACAGGCGTGATGGTAGGAATGGGAATGCCCAATGGATTTACTGGTACTACACAAACTGGTGTGATGGGACTTCCTCAAAATGTCGTTGGACCTCAAGGTGGAATGGTGGGACAGATGGCCACACCACAAAATAAGTATGGATTGCAACAAAGCCAGCAAGCTCAATGGAACCTCTCTCAGGTAAAGATTTGCTATTCCCAGAAAAGAGTGCTTTAGAGAAGATGCTGCTTTGCAGATACACAATGCAGGTTGTAGGAGGAGGCAGCAGTGTGGCCAAGTTACAGACTACTGGACTAGGAACTGCTCAGAGGACCATGTTAAAAAATCAGTGGATAATACAATTGAAGGTAACTGATACTTAAGCAGGGAGTAAATGTTGCCAAAGTAGAGCAAAGTCAGTCCTCTGGTTCTGTAGCTGCTGTCACCCTGGCATCTGAACTAGCCAGGTACAAAACTAGCTTACCTGTAGTACAAAATACTGATATGTAATCACTGCCTTATAAATAAAAGCAGAATTTAATTGCTTGAGAACAGCCATTAACAATCAGCACTTTCATTTACAGGCTTCAAGATAAATTTTAGGGGAATGTGGAGTGCTGGGCACTCTAACCTCCTGTAAATGATTTGCTTAGGCTAATCTATTATTTATCTGTACCATTTCTGTGCTGTGTTTTTAGATTTCTTAAACATGTTTAAAAGTTTCTCTAAAAGTGTTAGTGTGCACTTACTCATATGCTAGTGTTAGTGTACTATATTTGTACATTATCCAATGAAACATCTTGAAATTGGGTATTTGAGAGTTTATTGGGGAAGAGGGGAACAAACCTAAATGATTCCTTCAGAGTTCAGTGTGGATGCTAGCAACTATTTTTTTTATACTATCGTTTGAATTACGAGAACAAAATATCGTTTGAATTATGAGAACAATTCCATTCTGCTTACTCTGGTAATTCAGGAAGTGAACCTTAGTGACTTTCTCAGATTGGTTTATGTTAATTTTTACTGTTCTGCTCAGTCCTGTGGTGTGAGCATTTATGAAGGTGAGCAGGATTTATTACATGGATAAAGCAGGCTGTCATTCTGCTTTGAAAAAATAGTTTGTAAAAGGTGAGAATTTCAAAATGTCAAACTGAAAAAAAAAAAAGCTGTAGATTTACTGCCAAGTCCTTTTCGAGGTACGTAGCTTTAAAAAGACCCGCATCAGCTCTGAAATTAAAGTCATGCTTCTTACTAAGTGTATATTAAAGGCTGACTCAGAGAACAAGCTCTTACATGATCCTGGCGCCATCAGGTGTTACCAGCATGGTGACATCCCCCAGTCTGTAGGGGAGCTGTGTTGTAAGCTCTAGCTCAGTTGAGCTTGCTTTGCCAATTAGTATAGTGGGCTTTGTAGGGCCTGCTTCCTAAGAATTCGGCTCCAGAAGAGATTAACAACTAGCTAAAGCATGCTTTCATCTGCTTTTTTTAAATGCCCATGTTCAATGATGGGTTGTTTTTGGAGGTACACATGCAGAAGCACACAGGGCTGAGTTTTACCCTGAAACATTAGTTTGCCATTTACTTTATTTTTTTCCATCAGTTTCATTTTGCAACCCAGTAGGGTTTGCTTATGTTTACATGAACTCTGATTTTACCTAATACTGTCTCTAACTTGAGTCTAATGTTGCTTATCCAAAACATCAGCTCTGGTTATTAGTTTCTCCAAATGCCTTTTTGCTGAACATCTGTCTGTACAGCTGGGTTCTGGCTTGTCCATAGGGGTTCATTTTTCAGAAGGCAAGGGAGATTAACCTGAAGAATACTTGTACATTAAGCACTGAAAACTACAGTGACTAGATAGCATTTGTAGAGAGTAGAAATACTTTTGCACCATTCCTGAAGTGAGTCAGTTGAATTTTGAACTCTTTCCAACCTTTAACTAGGTGTCGCCTTTAATTTGATGTGAATGATTTCACTTGTTTTGAAAAATGATGGTATCTTGAGTAGATTCTTTAGCAAGAATGGTTAAATTTAGGTAATACTCAAGTTTATAAACCCACCTCAGTCGTTGTTGGTTACCACCGAAATGGACATTTCTATAAAAAATTGTGCAGTCAAGATTATGAGGTCTCTAAAGAAATATTGCTGGAACAAAAAACATCTGGAGTTGCAGTTGTAGGCAAGGCTGTATTACTTTAGTGTTTCTTTATCACAGTTTTGTTGGTTACCTTTGAAAACTAGAAAGCAAGATCTTCTCAGCTGGGACACATCAAACTCCTTCTGCTTCACACGCTCTGTAAATTCACTGGTGGAGTGTTTATTCAGACTTGATGTCAGACGTCAAGTGCTACAGCCAGTCAGCTGATGTGTGATGGTGACTGAGAAAAAGCTGCTATATTGAAAATTGCTTAGAAACTTGCACTGAGCCAATGTTTTATGAATTTTAGTTAAACATACTTTATCAAGGTTGCTAGCTGGAGGAATAACTGACTGCTTTGTGGCTCACAGTGTGTCATGTTTCAGCACCAGCACTAACTGGGCTTGTGTGTGTCTGTGTGCTTCCCAGATGAATCAGCAAATGGCTGGAATGAACCTCAGCAGTTCCAGCAATGTGATGGGCTTTGGCCAGCCCCCCAGCACAGCAGCAGGATGGACTGGAAGCTCCTCTGGTCAGACTCTCAGCACACAACTGTGGAAATGAAAGTTGCGACAGAAGTCTCATCCAGAACAGCCACCTAACATTCCTTGTTCAAATGCATTTACTTTCACTGTTCCTTCCATGTACATACTCCTTTTTTTTTCCCCCAGCTGTTCAGATTAAGAACATAACTGACTGACCGTGTTGTGGTCTATATTGATTTAAATTTGATGTAGTGAAAAGCAGATAAAGAATACATTTATACATCATTGGCAGCATTTTAATACAATCCATATGATTTCATAGACCATGTATTTAAGAAGCTGCTTAACCACATACTGTTTTTTTTCCCTTCAAAATTCTAGATCAAATGTTTGCATATAAGGGACGTAGCTATCATGTTAGTAATATCCAAAAATATGAACCCTGCCTCCCTCCCCCCCCCAAATTACCCAGTAATCCTGTAGAAGGTACTGTATGAACAAATGTTTAATCATATATAAATAGAATGTAAATGTATCACTGAGCAATGTTTTATAGTGTATCAAACAAATTTTGTTTCATCATACATTTCACTGTGATGTTCCTATGGTGTGCATAACAGGGAATGTGGTTATGGAAAGGAAGATAAACCTGGATGTTACTGTAGTTCTACAAATCAATAGTTTATTCTTTTAAAAATGAGCTGTGACAAAGTCTCCAATCTGGCTCACGAGGCACGTACACAGTATTAATGCAGAGAACTGACAGCACAGTATGTACACCAGGTACCTTGGCGTGAGCACATGTATTTTTCCTTGCAGAGATATCCAGGTTTATGACAGTGATTTCTGTTTACATTTTATGGTGCCTCGTAATGATAAAATGTTATTTCCCAATATTAAAAAGCTAAATCCACAAATGGTTGTGCGTTTTTATTTCATTGTTGTATCACCTATTTGACAGCTATTTCTTCAAGAAGTCTACTTTTAATGAAGGAAAATGTGTTCAGTTTGGAGGAGGATCCATTTATGCAGATATTTAAATCAGCAGTTCGTGAGTTAAAATCAGTTTATAATTACACCATTAAGCTGGATAAATACAAAAAGTATATACATAAATGGTGATTTTGAAAATACTCCAGTGCAGCCAGATTTCTCTTAAATTCTTTTTACTATGTGGAAACAGCCTTAAAACCAAGGTAAGTGTCAGTTTATTAAGACAAGAGTTCAGAAATGCATGCAAACAAATTAGAATGAAGCACACCCACTTGATTTGCTTATTAGAGTATCTGACAGCTTCCTTTTGCTTCCACAGGAGTCCATCAGATGCTTGTTAAAAGGTCTCACACAGAAGCAGACTGTTTTAATAGGCTGAATTAAAAGACCTTCTGACACATCCACTGTACTATACTTCTGTGTAACTGTATCTCCGCATCATACCTCAATGGTGACTGTGTCCAGGTGGTATTTTGGCTCATTAGCTAGATTTACTTTTTCTGTTCGCGTGTGCCATACAAGAACCTATAAAATAACATATGTGTTAGTACAGGCATCTACAGACATGATCCAAATGCTCTTCAGTAAGTGTGAAAATCAGTACCTTTGTGCAGTTGTTTGCTTTTGGCTCCAGTTCTTCCACTGTCGTTATCTGTTTCAGGAAATCAGATTCTTGCATTCCCGGTTGAGAACCGCGCCGCTTGAATACAGCTTTCGGATGAGACAGAATCACTTGAAGACTCACAGCAAATCCTTGGAGAGGAAAAAAGATACGAAAAACGTTTTAGGCTTTGCATTCTTGTGCAAGTTGCGCTTCAGCCTAGACTCTCCCATGTCCTTTTTTAACATGACTAAGTTTGATTATCTAGATAGGTATTATGTGGTAGGTTTTGTACATTCTACATTGTTTTGTTTTGCCCTGAAGGTACAATCAGATTTTTTTAATTGCACCATATTTTCAACATGTTTAATCATAATGTCCTGTCATGTAGAGAATATCTGCTTTTTTGCTTGAGAAGTCAGGTATTGCTAAGATCTTGGACTGTCCTTCCTCTCTACTTCTGAATAAGAAATAAACTGAAATTTTGAGGAAAATAAAATATATGACATACTGTACAAAACCTCCTGCACTTGAAGGCGAGAGTTGGAAAAAAAGATTAAAATGTTACTTATAACAACTGTAGCCTTTAGGGAATATTAGTCTATAGAGTGTTCTAACACTATTACTGTTGAAAGACAAACCATATTAATATTGTGCCTTGCACACTGTGTAGTTACTGTAGACTTGTGAATCATTTTTATCAGTGGTGGTCTGCAAGACAATCTGCAGCTGATACAGAATCATAGAATAGTCAGGGTTGGAAAGAACCTTAAGATCATCTAGTTCCAACCCCCTGCCATGGGCAGGGACAC